>JARHVA010000876.1:0-305000 GCA_037957365.1 Torreya grandis
GCAATTCAAATAAAATATTCATATTTACTTGTCTACACATTTATATTCTTATATTTGGGGTGGAAAATGAGATTCAATTAATATAAATGTTCTTGAACCCCTAGTTCTTATTTGAAGTTTGAATCATGCATTAAGAAGATAAAATATAATTGGCGAGATAAGTTTTAGATAAATATCAAAAACTAAAGGTAGTCATATCTTAAGTCTAAAAAGGGAGTTACATAAATAAATAATAATGAGAATGATGTAGAAGAAGAAAAATAAAATAATAATTAGAATGATGATGAGGACATGAAGGTGGAAAATGAGGATGATGTACAAGAAGAGGAAGAACAAGCATGTGATGAAAAAAATTATATGATTTATGATAAGGATGGGGAAGATGTAGATTATGAAGAATAAAATTAATAGGAAGGAACTAACGATGATGATAGTGATGATGGTGAGAAGGATGCAAAGGATTTAGAAGGAGAGATGGAAGAACAAAAAGAGGTAAGAGGAATGCTGAAAAAATAAGGGTTCAAGAAGTTTAGCTCCAAAGAATAAATATTTAATAATTCATTTGCATTAATCCATTAAACTTAGAAAGGTCATTATATCTATCAATCCTAGCAATAGTCATAATTATATTAACATTAACTTCAATCAACATCTACAATTTTAGGAAACGAATATTAAGGAAACTCAAATAGATGATGATAAAAAGATTTTTTAAAATTGATTTGAAGTTTAATATGTTTTTAATTTATATTTATATGGTGTAGATATGGATAGTTTAGATTATTTTTTAGGATATCCTTGGTTAGAGACTATGGGTACAATCAATACTAACATGAAAAATAATTTCATTAAGCTTTGGTATATAGTAAAGAATGTAATTTTGTTGTATACCACACATAGGAGGGAACAATGAAAGGTTAAGGTAGATCATGATAAGGAATATAAAATTTATGAATAAGATAATAAGGAATATTCAAAAAAAATGAAGTGATTATATAGGAAATAAACATTATAAAAATAATATGGCATCTAATAAAGAGATAAAGACAATAGTGTAATAAAATGTGGAAGAGGCACATATAAATATATGTTTTTTAAAAGGCACATTAGTGGAAGAAAATTTTCAAATTTTCAAGGTATTAAATAAAGGGAATAATTTTGTGGCATATGAACACCCACAACATCATGACATTAAATAATAATTGATATGTGTTAGGGAGTATAAAATAAACAATCATTGTGGCTATACATGGAATGATAATTATGGAATACATGGAATTAGTGGAACAATCGTTATGGCTATTCATAGAAGTTAAAGAGAAAAAACTATGATCATGGATGAAATTATAGTGTAGGGGTGTGTGGATCATAGAATCAAAGAATAAATAATCATGGTTATGCATAGAAGCCAAGTAGGATTGAATATGATCAAGAATGGAATTAGAGTAGTACAACAAAATATGGTACTAGGTTTAGAGATCTATTTCCTACCAAGATCACATATAGATGGATGGATGATCAAGCACAACAATAGGTATGTAGTGATCCAAGGAACACTCACGAATTCATTTGTTCACATGTTTTAAGAATAATAAATGTCAAGGAGGGATGACATGAAAACATCTTATGTGGCTATGGATTTGATATTATAAAGTATATGTATTGATATAGGTGTTAAAACATGTGGCACACATACTTAGATAATTGTATTGGGTCAAATGGGTAAATTATGGAATTCATTATATTGGGAAATGCATTTGCCTATATTGGGATTAGTGGTTTATCCACCCATTATTAGAAATATAGATCTATTCAAAGGAGATGAACATCATTTTGAAGTTACTCTCAAAGTGGAATTCTCATATTGGGAGATCTTGTGGAATTATTTCTTATCTAAACATTATTGTATGATATTTCCTTACCTTAAGGGTAAGTATAATATTTAAGACTATATCATATATTGGAACATTTTGATTTACAATAATAACTTGTGTTGTGTAATATCTATTATATTTTACATAATATTTTTATTATTATAGATATTTTAGATATTATATATGTAGATGTTACCAACCTCATGAAGCAAAAGTAAAATCCAAAAGAATAAACATGAAAATTTTGTTGGGAATATTTTACAAGAACCAATTGATCAAAATATATTTGTCATACATACATACATACATACATACATACATACATACATACATACATACATACATACATACATACATACATACATATATATATATATATATATATATATATGGGAAGGAGTAGTAAAGGCCCAAGAGGAACAAGAAAATATTAAAAACCTTGATAATGATGATATTGATGACAGATCAAGTTTTTGAAATTGAAGTTACACACCTATCACCAAGAAACAAAATGTGTCTCTTTATGAGTTCACGCTTAAGCAAGCCAAAGAAATCATTAAGTAGAGTTGGATGATACTATTTATCATGTGGGATCTCGAAAAAAAAAACTAAAATGTAAAAAAAACTTTTAGTTTAAGTAGATGTTATTTTTAGGAAATCCTGCATGCAAGCGTATGCAACTATAAAAATCTTCCAAAATAATCTAAACAGTAAAGTTGTCTATAAGATAAATTTCAACTAAAGTTCACCTTTATTTATAAAAATGTGTAATTTTTAAAAATAAAAAAATCTTGAAAAAATCATTAAATTGCAATTTTGGACTCTTAGATGGTCTCATTTAGCCTCCAATTTTTTTTTTAAAATACCTCTAAGTGGAAAAAAGGGCTAAAAGTAGCAATGAGATTTTTGAGACAGTGGTTTTGGTGCATAGAAGAGCTGAAATGGAGCTATGGATCAAAAGTTATGGCCTTCAAAAATTAACCTATATTTCTACATTATTCTCATTTGATTGAAAACAACTCATTTCTTGCAAGTTTTCATGATTGTATTGTTATCATTTTTCTTTGTAATTCTTATTTAGCTCTCATTTTGTAATCCAAGTATTGTTTTCTTGCTACAATCCTTCCCACTAGATCAAATACCTATTATAATTCCCTTGCCTTGTGCTCATTGTCGTCATATCCAAAATCTGCATTATCTTTTTCTTCTTCTTCTTTGGAACCTATTGTTTCTAATTTACTTCTTCATCTTCATCACCTTCATCATCTTCTCTATGGAATTCATATAATTATGAAACATTAAATACTAGAGAGATATCAAAATTCTATAGTAAACTTCTCTTATAAGCATTATCATTGATTTTCTTCATAATTCTATATGGACCAATTTTCTCGTACTTCAAATTATTGTAAGTCCCTTTTTGAAATCTTTCTTTCTTCAAGTAAACCATTACCAACTATTTTTTAAATATCTTCAGTCTTCTTCTGATATATGTTGATGTTTTATATTTCACGTTACTTTCTTGCAACTTTCTTCTTACTCCTTGCAATTGTTGCATATACTTTACAAATGCTTCTACATCATAACTAATTTGATCTATAATCAATAATTGTACCAAATCTAAAAATACCCATAAGATTTCTTTCATAAACAATTTGAAATGATGATTTTTCTATTGATCTGTTCATCAAACTATTATATGCAAACTTGGCTTGTGGTAAAGCCAAGTCCCATTGCTTGGGCTTTTCTCCTACTTTGCATCTCAAAAACTTTCTCAATCTCCTATTCACAACTTTTGTCTATCCATATATTTATAGATAATATGTGCCACTAAATTGTAAATTAGTACCCATCTTCTTCCACAAAGTCCTAAGAAAATGAATGAAAAATTTCATATCTCTATTTAAAGTAAAAGTTTTTGGAACACCATGCAATCTCATAATATCTTTAAAAAATAATTATGCAACTCTAGTGGCATCATTGGTTTTCTTACATGCAATGAAATGAACTATTTAAAAAAATATGTCTACAATAATAAAAATTGAATCATTACCTCTCTGTGTATTTGGTAATATCAACACAAAATCTATACTCAAATTTGTCTATGATCCTCTTAGAATCAATAATGTCATATATAATCTAGTATATTGTGCATGGCCTTTAGACACCTGACATATCCTACATCTAAAAACATACATTGTCTCATCTCTCTCTTCATCTTTGGTCAAAAATATTTTTCCTCCACTAAAACTATTGTCTTCATCTTACCAAAATATCTAGCCAAACCTCCACTATGTAATTCTCATATTATATTGTCTCTTAGAGACCCAAATAGAATGCATAATTATTTTTATTTGAAGAGATAACCTTCTTGTATAATATACTCACCATGAATAGTACCTATCTCACTTATTGATGGATTCCTGCACTACTCAACTACCTTACTAAAATATGGATCAATATCATATAATTTTTTGATAACTTCAACTCCAACTACTTCACTCACCATAGTAGTTAATAATGCTACTCTCTTGCTCAATGCATCAGCGACCTGGGTTTATTTTTCTGATTTATGTTTCAATATAAAAGTATACTTATATAAGAAAGATACCTACTTTGCATATCTACTATTCAAAATCTTTTGTGTATTCACATATTTTAAAGCCTCATGATTTATAAATAAGATAAACTCTTTAATCACCAGGTAATGCCTCCAATGTCTTAATTCTTGTATAATTACATAACGATCAAGATCATAATATGTCTTAATTCTATCTATTGTTTTTTTATTCTACATTCAAAGGTAATTGATAAGCCTCCTCTATGCTAATGCATGTTCAATTCATCTTGAATAGTAAATTTGAAACCATTTACATACCTTGTATCCATCTTATCTTTTATTTCATCATTTTCCACTCGTATAGAAAGCTTAAAAAGCTCATATGTATACTCTTGTATACTATGATCTTTTTGCCTCAAAATCTAAAATCTTCTATACAGGGTTTATGTATAATCCATTAAAAAAAATATATTCAATTTTTTATCCATATTTTTCTACAAATTAATCTTCATTTTACCTTTTTCTATCTCTTTTTTTTTAGGTGATCCCACAAAATCATTGCATGACCTTTCAATTTCATGCATGCAAAATTTACCTTCTTGTATTCTCTCATAATCTTCCACTCAAAGAACTTTTCTATGCTATTTATTCAATCTATCAACTCTTTTGGTTTTAAACTACTTCCATAATATGTAACATCAACATTTATTCATTTATTTCTTTCTTCTAAATATCAAACCATCCTCTCTTTCATCGATGGTGACTGATCTTGCTATTCTTCTTCTTACTAAATTTCTTTATCATGATAGGTGTCTTCCTTGGCTTCATCACCCCTTATCTTCTTTTTTGATTGGTGATAATCTCTTTTAATTATTTCACTTGCCTTTTTAACTCTTGTATATTCTAATTCATTTGCACAATGCCTCCTCATCTTCTTTCCATTTCTTACTCCTCCAAGATTTAACCTTGCCTTGATACCAGATAATGAAATCCAAAACTATCAAGACTAGAAAATACCAGTAGGCAAAGTTTTTGAAAAATAACTTATATTGATTTGTATTGACTGAATCAAACTAATTACAATACCATGTATAAATAAGCCCCAACTTGAAATGTAGAGTTGACATGCAAATATTTGAAAAAAAATAAAATATAAAAGAAAACTTCTATTTTTAGCAATTGTTATTTTTATTAAGTCACACATGCAAGTGCATACAACTCTATAAATATTTTAAAATAATATAAGTACTAAAATTAACCCATAGAATAAATTTTAACTAAATTTCAAATCCTATTATAAAAATATGCAATTAAAAAAAAAAATCATGAAAAAATTATTAAATTGCAATGTTGGACTCTCAGATGCTTTCATTTGGCATTTGTATTTTTTTTTTTAATTCCTCTAAGTGGAATGATCATCTTAGGGTAACAAATAAATTTTGAGATGGTCATTTTGGTGCATGAAAGAGATCAAATAGAGCTATGGATCAAAATTTTAAAAAGAGCTACAGATTGAAAGTTATGGCCTTTAAAAGTTGGTATATTTTTTATGCATCATTCTCCTCTTATTAAAAATAACTCAGCTCCTACTAGTTGCCCTGATTGTACTGCTACCATTTTTATTTATATATCTTCTTTAGCTCCCATTCCATAATCCAATTATTATCTTCTTGTTGCAATCCTTCCCACTAGAAAAAATACTTTTTATAATTCCCTTGCCTTGTGCTCACTGTCTTCATATCAAAAATCTATATTATCTTTTCTTTCTTCTTCTTTGAAACCTATTGCTACCAATTTAATTCTTCATCTTCATCACCTTCACCTTTTTATGCATGGGATTCATATAAATATAAAACATTAAATACTAGAGAGAAATCAAAATTCTATGGTAAACTTACCTTATAAGCATTGTCATTGATTTTTTTCACAATTTTGCATGGACTAATTTTTTTTTAATTTAAATTGTTGTACGTGTCTTTTGAAAATCTTTCTTTCCTTAAGTAAATGATTACCAACTCTTTTTCAAACATCTCAGATCTTCTTCTGACATATTTTGATGCTTTATATTTCTCATTACTTTCTTATAACATTATTCCTACTCCTTATAACTATTGCATATAATCTATAAATGTTTTTGTATCATCACTAATCTGGTATGTAATTGGTAATTATACCAATTCTAAAATACCCATAAGATTTATTTCATAAATAATTTTAAATGATGGTTTTTTAATTAATCTATTCACTGAACTATTATATGCAAACTCATCTTGTGGTAAACCCAAGTCCCATTGTTTGGGCTTCTCTCACACTTTACATCTCAATAAAATTTCCAAGTTCTTATTCACAACTTATGTATGTTCATATATTTTTGGGTGATATGCAATCCTAAATTGTAACTTAGTAGCCAAATTCTTCCATAAAGTCCTTCAAAAATAACTTAGAAATTTTGTGTCCTTATATGAAGTAATAGTTTTTGAAACATCATGCAATCTCATAATATCTTTAAAAACAAATTTTGTAACTCTAGCGGCATCATTGATTTTCTTACATGCAATGAAATGAACCATTTTACAAAATCTGTCTCCAACAATAAAAAATGAATCATAACCTCTCTCTATGTTTGGTAATCTCAACACAAAATCCATACTCAAATCTATCCATGGTCCTATCGGAACCAATAATGACATGTATAGTCTAGTATTTTGTGCATACTATTTAGTCACCTGACATATCCTACACTTAGAAACATATCTTGTCACATCTCTCTTCATCTTTAGCCAAAAATACTTTTCCTCCATCAAAGCTATTGTATTCTTCATATCAAAATGTCTAGTCAAACCTTAGAAACTATGCAATTCTCTTATTATATTATCTCATAGAGACCCAACTAGAATGCATAATTATTTCCCTTTGAAAAGATAACCTTCTGATGTAAGATATTCACCATCAATAGTATTCATCCTACCTAGTAATAGATTCTTGCACTGCTTAACTACCTTTTTAAAATATGGATCAATATTATATAATGTTTTGATTACTTCAAATTTAACTACATCACTCACCATAGTAGTTAATAATGTTACTCTCATGCTCAATGCATCAACTACCTGATTATATTTTCCTAATCTATGTTTCAACACAAAAATATACTTCTATAAAAAAGATACCTATTTTTCATGCCTACTATTCAATTTATTTTATGTATTCACATACTTTAAACCCTCATGATCTGTAAATTAGACAAACTCTTTAAGCACTAGGTAATGCCTCCAATGTATTAATGCTTGTACAATTGCATAAAGTCAAGATCATAGGTAGAATACTTTGTTCTTACCTCATTCAATTTCTCTCTTAACTATGTTATTGGCTTTCTTTTTTGACTCAACATAGCACCAATTCTTACAAATGAAGCATCACAATCAACCTCAAATATTGTTAAAATTTGATAATGTTAAAATTTGTCTTTCTATAATTTTCTTCAAAAATATAAATATTTTTGTGGATGCTCTAGTCCATGTAAATTCCTTCCCTTTCATGCAATTTGTTATTGATGCCACAATACTACTAAAATTTTTAATAAATTTTCTATAAAATGTTATTAAACCATGGAAACTTCTTACCTCTATAATATTTTTTAGAATAGGTGATGAGCTCAAAATATGGCTCATTATTGACATTTTATTTCCCTCAGTTTATCTCTCTAATGATATTATCTTATGAAAATCATAGATTGTAAGATAGCTATTACATGGAAAGTAGATATTTATCTTGTTTATATTGAACCAAAGACTAAACCTTTACTTTGTCATTAATATCTAATACATATCATGTTTTAGTGAATTTTATTGTGAAGAATGCTCAGGAAGAAGACATAGGTGATGTATAGTGAAATTTTAATTTTGATCTTCATGCAGTAGAACTATAAACTCACACAGATGGTTTGTTTTTATGGACTCCACAAGCTTATTTCTATAGACTCTGCAAGTATGTTTCTAAGGATTTTATAGGCTTGTTTCTACAGACTCCACAAACTCAATCTTACTGACTCTATAGGGTCAGTTCTATAGATTTTGTAAAGACAAAGCTAAAAATGGGGAAGTTAGCAACCAAATAAGATGAGAGAGAATCATTCCATCTAGAGTCAACTAAGAAAAATACTCACCTACTATTTTGTAAGATTTGCTTTTAATAAAGTTGTATATATTTAGTTCTTATGACTATTTTAGGATAGTATATCTATTTCATCAAAATAATTAGATCTATTGGAAATCCAATCTCCTATTTTTAGATGAGTGGATCGACCAAGGAATTCTATCTCCTTACATCTTATTTTGAGTTGATTATATTAGTATAAAATGTAAGACTTTTTTATTAAAAAGAAAATAGATGAAAGATATGTATAAGCATATTATAGGTTTAATATAGATTTTAATCATTTTAGTTTTATGAATTCTCACTTAAATTTCTAGTATTGATTAATCTTTATACCTGAGTCTAATAGGAGCAAGGGCCCACTCTCCTTTGAACCAAGAATTATGTACAATACTTATGTTATGCTATATTAACTCTTTGTTATAACTAATCAGAAATTTATTAATATTTGCTTTCATTCATAAAACATCAAAATAAATTTATAGTTTAAAATACATTTCCTTATTCCAAAGTCATTTTCTCTCTAAGAAAAGTGTGTTTTTTTTACAGCAAACATGTGAAACAATTTTTTTTTAAGTTACACTTCTCCATTTCCATGCAAGCGTAAATAAGAGTGTGATTTTATTTTCAAGTAAAAGAGTGGATTTATTTGATTAAATAGTTAAATATTTTCCTTTTTATAAAAAGAGTGAATCAATTAGTTTAGAACACATTTCTTTCATTAGCCAAAGTTAGAATAGGACCATCAAACACCCCACAAGCAGACTTCTAGATCTACCATCCTACACCTTACTGCAAATAGCTTTGGACACCAGCCTTGGTTGATAAGATATCAATTGAACATTGATTAAATGAAGAGCTAAATGACACTCATCATTTTTGGCACTATTTCTAGGGAACAAGGTGTTAGTAAGGTAATAATTATTGGTCTAGAGTGAAAAATAGAAAAAAAAATTGTAAAAACTATTAAAATTAAATAAATTAATGTACCATTCTAGAGACTCTAAGGATGATTCATCCCAAAATTCCCACCAAGAACACAAGTTAAAACTCCTTCAACATCTCTGAGTAGTGAACCAGAATTTACAAGTAAAATTTATTTGCAAGAATCTTCAAAAACTTAGATAGAAACCATGCCATTACCACAAGCAATCCCCATAACACAAATTCCTTAGGATCAATCTATTATAGGAAGACATTATTTAGAAATTTCTAAAGACTTAGAAGAAGCATTTCAAAAATCCATAGCTGAAGAAAATTTTGAGAACTTTGAACAACCCATAACTAGTACCACAAATATTCAGTGGGAAGATCATCTCATCTTTGAAACATCATTAGAAGAAGAAAATATGGCTCACCAAAAAAATCCATGAAATCAACAACTTGCACAATTAGGAAGGACTTTTTATTTTCTTACTGTTATAGATCTTAATGATCAAACCTCCATGAAAAATATTTCACTGGTTAATCTGCCAAATTTTTGGGAAAGATTTATAGAAGATCCTGATCAATTCATATTTGAGTTTAAGGTGCTATGTCAAACCTATGATTACACAACAAATAGCCATAAATTAAAACTATTTCCCTCTACACTTAAAGATGCAGCTATGAGATGGTTCGTGGGTTTACCTGGTGATTCTATTAGAACATGGGATGACATGGAGATATAATTCTTAAACAATTATCAAGATTACTATCGAGTGTGAGAAAGAAAAGAATATTTCTTTAAAATCAAACAGAATGAGGATAAATTTTTAGAGGATTATTTTGATAGATTCATGTTCACTCATAAAAGAAGCAATTATCTACTTACTGAAGAAGTTTAGAAATTGGTTTTCTTAAAAGGGTTGGATGAAGATACTAGAGATGCCTTAAATCTGATGGGAGGTGGAGATATAAATAAGTTGCCTTTTGATCAAATTTTTGAGATTTGTACCAACTACTCTCGAATAAAACCCAAAATTAGGAGAGGAAAGTTTGAGAAATCTAATGAAGTGGGTAAATTAATAGAATAATTTTTCAATCTAAAGATAGATATTTTGGTTACACTAAATAGTACTTTAGATGGCCTTCAAGCTAAGGCAAATATAACATAACTATTAGCAATCTACTATCTTAAGTGTAGTAGAAACATGCCCTTAGAGATTGCCCCTAGATAAAACCAATGTTTCATCATGTGGGATCTGTGATGCAAAAAATCATGATACCAAACATTGCACCCTTCTATCTATTTTAAAAAATTAAATGAAAACACAAGTCCAGTCCACTGAAGAAGTAAATTATATCCAAAGACAAAACTCTGCCCCATAAAATCAAGCTCAAGGACAGTTTAATACAAAAAATTGAGTTAATCTATGGATGGAACCATAGAATGTTTTAGTTTCTTCACCTTTTTTTAATCAACCCCAAATTCCATCAATCCAAAATCCATGGGTAGGACAAGATTGGATGCCAACACCCCCATGGATGGTGCCACAGCCACAGCCACAACAATAATGGGTACCACAACAACAATGGATCCCACAACAATATCAACAATGGAATCCACAGTGGAACCCATAGAAACTATTCACCCAACCAAGAAAACCACTTCGATAAAAAACTATAATGCCACCCTCAGTTATTAAATAATAAGGATAAATCAATCAACCCTTAATGCCTACACAACTAATAGCAAATCTGAAAAATAAACAACCAACACTTGTTTATGTTAATGAATAGGAAGAGATAATAAACATTGAAGCTATTAATTATTTAGACATATATTTAAGATTAGGGAAAACTATACAAAAACCTCCAATTCTTATTTATGAGATACTCGATGAAAAAGAAAAAACTAAATCATCTCAATTAAACACTAGAGAAGCTGAAATCAAAATGAGCCCTGAAGCAAAAAAAAAAAATACTACTACACCAGTAGTTCATTTTTATAAAATATTAATAGAAATTGATATTAAACTAGAATCAAACTTGGTCCATGAGTTGCAAAAGATCAATATTGAGGTACCCCTACTACAAGCTATTAGAGATATACCTGAATTGAACAAGATCATAAAAAACTTTTGTATCAAGACACTTGGAAGGAAAGTAAAATATTTAAAAAATATTCATGTTAATAGAAAAGTTGTTGATTTATTAGCAGGAAAACTATTAGTTTCAAAATATGCATTTCTAGGAAGCCCAGAGACCACAGTCACAATCGAAGGTAAAGAAATTCCTAACGTCTTTGTAGATTTGGGACTAGAAATTAATATTATGACAATTGATACTCTCCATATATTATTTATTATGAGAATGCAACCCACAACTACCATTCTTTAAATAATGGATCAATATATAACTAAATCAGAAGGGACTATAGAAAATGTTGAAGTACTAATAGAGTATTGGAAATATCCAGTAGATTTCATAGTCTTGCAACCTAAAACAAAAAATATAGGATATTCTATAATCCTAAGTAGACCATGATTGGCTACTATAGCAACATTAATTGATTGTAGGTCAGGAGACATGACCATTTCTAATGGGTTAAAATCCAAATGTATCTCTTTGTATCCTCCTACAAAACCATCAACAAATCACATACAAGAACTTTGGGTAGATGAATTAGAGAACACATAAAACAATATTTCCTCCTTAGATATGATCAAAGTTAAAAAAAAACATTTGAAAGAATTGAATAGAGACATATACCTAAAATCTACAGACTCTACCAGTCTAAAAGCTATAGACTTTGCCAGTCCAAAAACTATGAACTGCCTCAATTTAGGATTCTCAAGTTAAAATATTATGAAACCACCACTTCTACTTTTTCTATTGTTTTCTCACCATATGATCATAGAATGATTCAGAAAAGTGTGTGAAAAATTAGTAAAACAATAGCAAACTTATTTCTTAGATGCATTCTATTATTCTTTAGTAAGAATGTTTCATTTTGGAGAAGAGTTTGTTGATAATCTAACCATGTTTTATAAGTTATTTCTTCATCCATGTCATCTAAACTCATTGATTAATGAATTCAAGCAAATGTAATCCAACTACCTAGACACAAAACCAATCATGGTATTATCTAGAAATATTTTAAACATGAGTAGTTGGTTAATAAATGAAGAGAAAGATCAACTCTTTTAAGTACTAAAAAGACATACCAAAGATTTTGCCTGGAATTATACAGATATGAAAAAAATTCACCCTAGCATATACACTCATTACATTTACATAGAATTTGTCAAACTAGTCAGATAACCACAAAGAATAGTAAACCAAGCATTAAAGGAGATAGTCAAAATAGATATCCAAAAATTGCTTAAAGCTGGGTTTATTTGCCCCATCTCAGATAGTCAATGGGTTTCACCCCTGGTAATTATGCCCAAGAAAAATGAAAAATTAAGTGTATGTGTAGATTATAGAGAACTTAACAAAGTAACACTAAGAGATTATTTTCTTCTACCTTCCATTGATCAAGTTCTTGAAAATTTGATAGGGAAAAGATATTTTTCTTTCCTGGATGGGTTTAGTGGATATACCCAGATAAAGGTGGCAACTAAAAATTAAGATAAAACCATATTTACCTACCTTTGGGGAACTTAAGCTTATCAAGTACTCCTATTTAGACTCTGTAATGCTCCAGTAACCTTCTAAAGGATAGTTCTAGCAATATTCTCTAACCTTACAAATGATTGTGTTGAAGTATATATGGATGATTTCACCATTCATGGTGAAACTTATGAAGAGGCTCTTACCAAATTTGAAAAAGTATTGATCAGATGTGAAGAACATCAATTATCTTTGAGCCATGAGAAATGTTTGTTGATGATGGATGAAGGAATAGTGTTGGGACACCATGTTTTTATAAAAGATATTCAAGTAGATTCAAAGAAGGTTGAAATAATCTCCAACTTACCCATCCCATAAACACAAATTGAAATTAAGAGTTTTTTGGGATATGCTGGTTACTACAGATGCTTCATAGATAATTTTAGCCAAATAGTTGCCCCTATGTTTATCATGCTTACAAAATATAGTACATTAGAATGAAGTGATAGTTGTCAATAGACCTTTGAGATCATTAAAGCTAAACTCTTTACTGCTTCAGTATTGAGAGGCCTAGATTAGACTCAGCCATTTTATATATACACAGATGCTTCCAATACAACAATAGGAGCAATCATTGGATAAAAATATGAAGAGGATAACATGTATGCTATATGTTATATTAGTAAAAACATGACATCTACTAAAAAAATTACATCGTAGTTGAGAGAGAATTCCTAGCTGTAGTCTATGTAATTAACAAATTCAGACAATACATAATAGGCTACAAGGTATTTATCTATATAGACCATTCAACTATTATATATATTACCAACAAATCAATTGTGGGAGGTAGGATTATTAAATGGTTTTTGCTCTTACAAGAATTTAATGTTACTATTATACATAAATCAAGGAAGTCTAATATAGTGGCTGATTTCTTGTCAAGAATGAACACTATAGGTGAGGAAGAACCAATGAAAAATGACTTTTTAGATTAAAAACTATTTGCTATTTCATCAAAATATTCATGGTTTACTGATATAGCTAATTATCTCGCCATAAGGAAGTTTCCTCTACAATTTTCACAAAAATAAAAGAAATTTTTAATAAATAAAAATATATTTTAAATGGATTAATAAAATGCTATTCAAACTTGGATCTGACCACGTGTTTCATAGGTGTGTGAAAAATGTTGAAGCTTATGATACCATCAAAGCTTATCATGATGAACTAGGAGGAGGCCATTACTCAGCTCAAAGAACTATACATAAAATCCTAGGAGTAGGATACTATTGGCCTCACCTTCATTAGCAAGTAAAAAGATATGTTAGACACTGTGATGCTTGTTAGAGAATTGGATAGCCTACTCTTTCAATAAAGATGCCTCTATACCCTCACCCTCAATTGGTTTTGGAACCATTTTAGAAATAGGGAATTATTTTTATATTCTGTGGATCCTCTTTCCAGAGAAAAAAATATCTCCTAGTATGTATAGACTATGTGACCAAGTGGGCAGAAGTGGAAGTATTAACTCATGTAAGAGAAGAGATAGTAGTTGATTTCTTATATTTTAAAATCATGTAAATATTTGGTGCTTCAAAGGAGATAGTCTCAAATCACGGACCGTAGTTCATGTCAAACATGATAAAGCACTTCATGCAAGTATATCAAACTTAACATAGAAAAACATCTTCATACCATCCATAGGTTAATGCGCAAGTTGAAGTCACCAATACAGAATTGGAAATGATTTCAACCAAAGTTGTTAATTTCCAAAGAAAGGATTGGGCAGATAAGGTACTAAAAATTGTATGGGCCTATCATACTACTTGGAAAACAACAATTGAATTTTCACCTTTTGAATTAGTTTATGGTAAGAAGCCCTTATTCTCTATTGAATTTGAATTACAAAAATTGAAAACAACTGTAAAAGTAGGGATTGAATTCAAAGAAATACATAAAGCAAGACTCTTATAGCTTAATAAACTTGATGAGATGAGGATGGAAGCACTACAAAGAATTGAATTGGTACAACATCAAAAAAAAAATTGACATGATTCATAGATCAAGCAATGAAAGTTTTAGAAAGGAGATTCGGCACTATTGTTTGATTCCAAATTTTAACATTTTAAAGAAAAACTACAAATGAGGTAGTTAATACTTTATTAGATTGAGGTCTTTGAAAATAGTTCTATTAAGCTAATACCTATTGATGACAGTAAAAGAGCTATGTTAGTCAATAGATATAGATTAAAACTTTATCAAAAACCTCTCAATAAAGAAGAATTTTTTTAAAAGTTAAAAGATCAAGTAACCTTTCTGGAAAACTCTGTTTCTTCTAGAGAAACTATTTCAAATCAAGTAATTGTTCTAGAAGAAGCAGAGTCCTCTAGAAAAATTACTTGATTTGAAATAGTTTATATATATAGAATAAAAATATTAATAGTGAAAAAAAATTTAGGGACACTATAGACAACGTATTCCTAGAAAATTAGCTTGTTGGCTGGTTATGCATTACAAAAAGGGCTTTGGTTAGAAAATAAGCAATGGTTGGCTAAAGGAAAAAAACAAAATATATAAAAAAAGAGAATCTCATCATGTCACTATGATTGGTATTCTCCATGCAATAAAAGTTTTTCTTTTAACACCTATTGACTAATCCATGCAAACTTATTTTTGTAGCATAAATGATGAGCAAAAGATAAATTTAAGGTCAAAAGTAAGTGAGATATATATTCTATTTATTTATGTTTAGTTAACTAATTATCTTTGATTTAATTAAGATTTATTCTAAAAATATGACCTAAACTTGAGCCTTCTGAAATGGAATGACATGACACATACCATAATGGATAAGCATGCAAACAAGCCACCAAAAGTGTATGGATAAATGTGAAACTTTGGTACAATCAATTGCATCATCAATAATTATAATGATGAGACATCATAAAGGGGTTCTAAATGAAATGATAAATCATTGTCACTGTCAAAGTTCCATGTCATCATTTCATCCTATTTGTAATAAATTGACAAAATGGCTAGCACACTCCATAGAAACATTCAGCACTGAACTATATAAAGAAATCATATCAAACTATGAACTCATGAAGCTATGGAGTTTCACATGAAACATTTCATTTCTATAGACCTTCAGTGATTGTTGCCTACAAATTTTAACAGAAGCTAATCTAAACCCTAATATGAGTTAAAGAAATAAAGTTTTCTATAAATCTAAGTAGAAAAGAGATAAAAAAATGAGATCAGAGCCGAAAAATGCAGTAAAGTTTCACAAAGACAAAGCTTCTATGGTAGTATTTAGAGTAAATGGTTGGCTACCTTTCATTGAAAAGTTTTAAAGTTTTCATGAAACAATGATAAGAGAATTCATCACTAATCTCACCCCTAAGTTTTTAGTTGTTAAAGGCATTGTTATTTTTATTTCAACTCAAATTATAAGTCAAATCATATAAGTTCCAGAAGAGGGAATGAGAGCGACAGATATAATTCTATTTATTGATTTAATTATTCAGTTTAATGGTAATGAATAGACTGAAACTTTGTGTCTAATAGATTCTAAGGGAAAATAAAAATGGATTTATAGAAATTCACTTCCTGAACCTTAGAAATTTGTAGCCAAGTGGGTACTCAATTATATCATTTGTGAGGGGGAAAATAGTCTTTTAAGAGGAGACGCCATGAAAATATTAATACACCTTAAGTATGGGAGGCAAAACCCTAACTACAAGATTAACCTCCCATCCTTCTTATATATTACCCTTAAAATTATGACTACAACTCATAATGTTGCTCTTAGGCACCATGGCCTTATTCACTTGATTATCCAACATCACTTCTTTCAACTAGGACAAGAGGTCTAGAAGGAATTTCAAAATAGTATTCTAAATTTATCTGCATAAAAAAATTTAAATTTATCATAGGAACATTCATCTTCACTGGCTGTATCAATTGAGAAAACAACTCCAAAGAAGAAATCACATACTGTAGTCTCAACAGAAATCCCTTATTCTTCTTCAAGAAAAATCACAAGGTCTCAAATCTCTATAGTTTCAAGGTCCCCACAAGAACCTCAAGAATCTATAGTACAACCAATTCCCTTGTTAGGAAGAAGAAAATTGAATGAAAGGTTGCTATAGAAATTGAGAAGATTAAGGATTTGATGGTTGAAAAAGAAAGACAACTAAGTGTAGCTTAGAGAGTGACCAAAAGAAGAATAAGATTAATTCTAATAGATGAAGATGAGCACGAGGCTATAGACATTTTAGATAGTCTTAAAAAGGTATCTCATTCCCCAATACATCAAATTATCTTTGAAACTGTAGATGTTGAAGAAACTTCTTTCGAAAGGAAATCTCCAATCATAATAGAGGATTCAATTCTAGGAGAAGAGCCACTCACAATAGAAGAATCAAGTATGGTAGGGAAACTACATGTTTTAGTTAAAACTACAATAAATAAAGAAAAAACTATATGCACAAATGAGAAAGGAGAGTCATCTAATCTAAATGATCCTATTATGTAGTTAACCTTGAAGCTTTCTCAATCTCAAGCTCTAGAGAAATAACAAACAACTAACATTGCTGACTTGATCAGTCAATTATATAATAAGGATCATCTCAACTCATTGTTGGTATAAAAATTAGACACAGCATATACCAATCATGCATCAAAAATTCAAAGATTAGAAGAAACAATAAAAAAATGAAAGTGAATAAATAGACCTTTAGATATATGTATAAAATCTAAAAAAAGAGAATAGGAGATTGTAAAGTTTGGTAAACTCTTCTAAAACACCTTCTAATGTTGTACCTTCTCCTCCTAAGGTATTTTTGACTGAATTTGTCAAACAAGTTGTCCAAGTATTCCTACCTTATAAATGCTAAATCAAATTGAAGAAGAATATTTCATACTTAAACAGAAAAACAAACTTGCAACTTCTTCAAATAAACTATTAGAAAATGAAAAGAATGAATTAGAAGCTAAGGTCCAAAATTTAGAAAAAAATTGCAGGATGCATGCAAATTAGAGGAATCTCTTTTGGCATGTAGTAATCCTTCTCCTGCATATAGTTTGTTTTTATTTCAACAATTTTATAGATGGTAGTTTTGAGGATCTATTATCATCTTTTTTACAATATTTTACAACCAACAACATTTCTAGAAATTTTTTATAGTACTGAACCTGATCAGCAAGATTTGCTTTGTGAATTTTATTTGCATTATTTGATCATAAGAGACCATGAGCATAATAAGTTCTTGATAAACCTTCATGTAGGAGAAGTTAAACTGAGGGCATTGCATTCTACATTCAAAAATCAACTAGCATAGAAAATCAGATTTGAGGAGTATACAATTCATGATAAGACTATAGGATTATATATCAGACCAGCCTTTCCTATCCCCAGATTGATCAAATAGAATTTTAACTATGTTTGTTTAAGATATGAAGTTAAAACTCGTTATTTATAAGCTTTATATTATTGTGTTATTTCTTTTGACTTATTTTTAAGACAATGTTTTAATTCAGTGGTGAATACAAGTGTGAAAAGGTGGGACCAACTTTCAGTGTCTCTTAGAAGATGAGAGGTCATGTCTCCAAATAACTTAAGATAGAGTATGAGGAGAGCTACCTCAATTTTGGAAATCTTAATATAGGTAATAAACTCTATGGGAGAAAATAAATGGATTGGCATGAGATATAGACTCCCTTTATTGATCATACCTATTCCAGGATGGCAGAATTAGGATCCATAATCAGAGGAGAAATTCAATATATAAAAACAAATAATTCAAGAACGTCAGGGGTTTATAAGTAATTTAGAAAAGCATATAATTGATCAATTTAATGACTATGATTTGAGTTAGAGTGTGGAAAGTAGATGCCAGAGCTATGAATGCCAATGAATATTTGCAATGAGACTTACAATAGGTAAAGCCTGGGAGATGATGATCTCAAAATATGGCTCATTATTGACATTTTATTTCCCTCAATTCATCTCTATAAAGATATTATCTTATGAAAATCATATATTTTTAGATAGCTATTACATGTAAATTAGATATTTGTCTTGTTTATATTGAATCAAAGACTAAACCTTTACTTTGTTATTAATGTCTAATACATAGCATATTTTAATATTTTTTGTTGTGAAGAATGCTCAGAAAGAAGACATAGGTGATGTATAGTGAAAGTCCAATTTTAATCTTCATCTAGTATAACTATGAACTCACACAAATGGCTTGTTTCTATGGACTCCGCAAGCTTGTTTCTACAGACTCGCAAGCTTGTTTCTACGGACTTCATAGGTTCATTTTTACTGACCCTATAGGGTCAATTCCATGGATTATGTAAAGACAAAGCTACAAATGGGGAAGTTGGTAGCTAGATAATATGAGAGGGAATCATTTCAGCTGGAGTCAAATAAGAAAAATAATCGCCTGCTATTTTGTAAAATTTGCTTTTGATAAAGTTATATATATTTAGATCTTAGGACTATTTTAAGATAGTATATCTATTTCATCAGAATAATTAGATCTCTTAAAAATCCAATCTCCTATTTTTGGATGAGTGGATCAACCAAAGAATCCTATCTCTTTGCATCTTATTTTGAGTTGATTATATTAGTATAAAATGCAAGACTTTTATTATTAAAAAGAAAATAGATAAAAAATATGTACAATCATATTACAAGTTTTAGACAGATTATAATCATTTCAGTTTTATAAATGATCGCTTCAGTTTCTAGTATTGATTAATTATTGTTCTTGAGTCTGAGAGGAGCAAGGGCCCACTCTCCTTGGAACCAAAAATTGTGTACAATACTTATGTTATGTTATATTAACTCTTTGTTATAACTAATCATATTTTTTTTAATGTTTGCATTCATTCATAAAACATCAAAACAAATTCATAATTTAAAAGGCATTTCCTTATTCCAAAGTCATTTTTTTTCTAAGCAAAGTGTGTTTTCTTTTACAACAAATGTGTGAAGCAAATTTCTTTTTTAAGTTAAACATCTCCATTTCCATGCAAGAGTAAATAGGAGTGTGATTTTACTTTCAAGAAAAAGAGTGGATTTATTTGATTAAATAGTTACATCTTTTCCTTTTCAACAAAATAGTGAATCAAATAGTTTAGAACACATTTCTTTTATTATTCAAAGTTATAATAGGACCATCAAACACCCCCACAAGCATACTTCTACATCTACCATCTTACACCTTATTATAGACAACTTTCGACACCAACCCTAATTGATAAGACATCAATTAAACATTTATTAAATGAAGAGTTAAATGACACTCATCAATAGGCCACTCAAGAATTACTTTTATCTTTTCTTCATCCATTCTCACACCATATATTGAAACTACAAATCCCAAAAATACAAACTATCTTGCATAAACCTACACTTCTTCAAATTTGCATATAATTTCTCCTTTCTTAACAAATTCAGTATTGTTCTTAAATTTTGTAAGTGTTCTTCTTTAGTCTTACTGAATATCAAAATATCATCAAAATAAACAACCAAAAACTTACTAATATATTCTCAAAACATTGTATTCATCATCCTCATAAATTTATTAGGTGCATTACATAATTCAAAGGGCATCACATCCACTCATATAAGCCATCCATAGTCTTAAATGTAGTTTCTCACTTATCTCCTTTGTTGAATTTAAATCTGATAATAATCACTCCTTAAATCAATATTGGTAAAATATTTTTCTCCTATAAGTACATTCATCATATCATCTAAATGAGGTATATAAAAACTATACTTGATTGTAATTTTATTAATTGCTTTACTATCTACACACATTCTCCATTCTCCATGTTTATTTAGAGTTAGAAATGCTAGTGTTGCACATGGACTTGTACTCTCCCTTTTTATCTTCTTTAATAACAATTTAGAAACCTATTTATTTAATTTTGCATGTTCTATTAGACTCATCCTATAAGTTTCTTGATTAGGTAGAGTTGATCTTAGAATCAAATCAATGTGATTCTCAATATCTCTCTTAGGTAGTAAACCATCTTGTAACTCATTGTGAATAATATCTGCATATTCTTTCAAAACTATTGTTGCTTTTATAGGTATTTGTACCATTTATATGTCTTTATTCTTTGCTACTAATACATAACAACAACCTACTACCTTCATATCTTGGATAATTTTTTTAGTAGAGAGCATGTCTTTTGTCTTCTCTGCCTCTTTAAGAGGTAACAAAACTACCTTTGTACCACCTTTCTAAAATGTGTACATGTTCTTTGCTCCATCATAAATTACTTTTATATCAAATTGCCATAGTCTCCCCAAAAACACATGATATGCATTCATCGAAAAAACATCACACCATATTTCATCATTATAAATTTTTCCTATAAAAAAATTGATTAAGCACCTTTTATCTACTATAAGCTCATTCTCTTTCTTAAACCATGAAATCTTATAAGGATTAGGATTCTTTTCATATTGCAAATGTAATTTTTCTATCATTTCTTTAGAAAATATATTTTCATAACTACCACCATCTATAATTACTTTGCATCCATAGTACATCTTGCTCAAAAAATGTTTGATCATAGCCATGCATCACCACCTTATTTATTTTTCACTTGTTCCTTCCTTGGAGTGATCATTATTCCTCTCATCATGAGGTTCTCTCTAACATCTGCTATTGAAATTTCAATATTTTTCTCTTCTATCTCAGGCTCAATTAAATTCATTTTTGGGTGATCCTCTTGATTCCTATCTTGATCTTCATAATGTAGACATTCAAATGTATTGTTCCCTTCTTCTCCACATCTATAAAAAACATAAGATCTATGATGATGTAAGAACCATCCTCTAACACCACCATAACCTCATCTTCTCTAAAACCCTTACCTATTCTCATCTTGCCTTTTTGCATCACATGATGATTCACTTCTATTAATATTAGGCCCATATCTAGTGGTATTAAACCCACCTCATCCCATTAATGGTGGGGATTTATCTCTTCATAGGTTAAGAGATGTTCTTATGATATTCTATCTATTTGTTTTCCTTCTTTCAAAGCTAATTAATAAGCCTCCTCCATGCTAAGTATTCTATGTATGTTTAATTCATCTTGAATAGTAAATTTTAAACCATTTACATACCTTGTAATGATATTCTATTATGTTTCATCATGCTCCACTCATATGGAAAAATTATAAAACTCAACTATATACTCTTGTATATTGTGATCCTTTTGCTTTAAATTTGAAAATCTTTTGTCTAAGGTTTGTTTATAATCTACAAGAAGAAATTTCTCTCTCAATTTCTTATCCATGTTTTCTCATGAATTAATCTTCTCTATACCTTCTCTTTATCTCTCTTTCTATAGGTGATTCCACAAAATCATTGCATGACCTTTAAATTTTGTGCATGAAAATATTACCTTCTTATCTTCTCTCATAGTCTGCCACTCGAAGAACTTTTCCATGCTATTTATCCAATATATCGAATCCTCTAGTTTTAAACTACCTCCATAATATGGAACATCAAATTTAATTCCTTCATTTCTTCATTCTAAATCCCAAACCATCCTCTTTCCATTGATGGTGGTTGATCTTGATAAAAAAATTCATCACGTTTTGTGTCTTCCTTGACTTCATCACCAACTTATCTTCTTATATATTTAGTGATAACCTCTTTTAAATATTGCACTTATCTCTATAACTCTTGTATATTCATGTTCATCTATGTAATACTTCCTCATCTTCTTGCCAATTCTTACTCCTTCAAGATTTAACCTTGCTCTGATACTAGATAATGAAACCAAAAACTATCAAGACCAGAAAATACCAATAGGCAAAGTATCTATAAAATAACTTGTATTCATTTATATTTATTGAATTAAAATAATTACAAGACCATTTATAAATAATCCTCAACTCAAAATTTAGAGTTGACATGTAAAATTTTTTTTTTTTTTTAAAAAAAACTAAAATCTAAAAACATCTTCTATTTTTAGTAGCTGTTATTTTTAATAAGTCTCACATGCAAGCACGTGCATCTCTAAAAATATCCTAAAATAATCTAAACACTAAAATTAACCTATACGACAAATTTCAACTGTAGTTCACATCTTGCTATAAAAATATGTAATTTTTAAAAATAAAAAAATATTGAAAAAATCATTAAACTATAATTTCAGACCCTAAGATGGTTTCATTTGGCCTTTGAAAAATTCTAAAAAATGCCTCTAAGTAGAAAGATTGGCTTATGGCAGCAACAAACATTTTGAGACGTGTGTGTGTGTGTGTGTGTGTGTGTGTGTGTGTGTGTGTGTGTGTGTGTGTGTGTGTGTGTGTGTGTGTGTGTGTGTGTGTGTGTCTGTCTGTCTATGTGTGTGAGATACATACATACATGCATGCATACATACATACATATACATGTGTGTGTGTGTGTGTGTGTGTGTGTGTGTGTGAGAGAGAGAGAGAGAGAGAGAGAGAGAGAGTGAGAGTGAGAGAGAGAGAGAGAGAGAGAGAGAGAGAGAGAGAGAGAGAGTGAGAGAGAGAGAGAGAGAGAGAGAGAGAGAGAGAGAGAGAGAGAGCAGGGGGAGGGGGGGCAGGGAGGCCAAGGGCGGAGGGGCAATGTGTGGGGTGGGCAAGGGAGGATCAATGGGGGAGGGGTAGAACTTTAGTTTATCTTTTTCTAGGTTTTGGTCTAGGTTTTTCTACTCATTTGGCAAGTGTGTGGATTGGAAACTTGGCAATGGGCATAATCTAAGAATTTGGGTATATCCCTGGGTGGGGAATGAGAATGATTATAAGCTTAATGATAATCTTAGTTTATAGATATAATATTCAATTTATGCTACAATGTCTCAAATTGTGACCCTACTATTACCTATTTTTGGCATCAAATTTTGTTTAGGACACAACACTTGAGTTTAAAATGAAGGGAAAATGATTTTAGGAATGATTATGGGGGAAATATGATTATAATTCATGTGAGGATTCACTAAGGTGTAAAGGATGAACTAATGTGGACTCAAAATACAAATAAGGTGGAGAACATAGCAAAATATAGATATAATGCAATGTTTTCTTCATAATGTCTTGGTAACCAATTTTGGTGGTGGCAATGAATTTGAAAGGTTAGGGATCCTTTAAAACACAATTTTTTTATGTGGCTTGCACTTAATAATAAAGTGAACTAATGTGAAATACACTATTGAGAAGAGGTTGGTAGGTAGATGCACTTTATATAAACCAACATTGGAAACTATCAATCATCTACTTATTTATTTTCCTTATGCTTGAATTTTTTGGGATAAAATAGAAGGTTTGATTAGGAGACTAGGTTCATGTCATGGGAATACACTAGTAGACAATATGAAGAATTGGTTCTACATTAGATAATTAAAGTGATTTAGAACTTTACCCTATGGCTTGTCTTGGGTGTATGGCTGGAACAAAATGCCAATATATTCAATAATATTAACATTCATCCAACCCAATCCTTTATTTATATAATATTTTTTTCAAAGTGTTGAAAAAGATCATGAAATTGAAGGCACAAAGACAATCTATAAAAGTGGTGATTTGATAATACTATTCCTAGGGGGTATTTCCATGGGGAAATTCAACATAATACTATGTGTTATGGACATGGTGGTGTATTTTATATCAATAAAAATCATTTCCACTAGGTCCGAGGTTAAATAAATATGCAAAATTACTCACTCTTAAGTTGTTAAAGATTTTTTTGCATATCAATGTTAACTTAAGATTTCTTGGGACACCAATATCGATAGGTTGCAAGTGATGGGAAACTCTCTAGTAGTTATTAATTGGATGTGGAAACTTTTAAAAATGTAGATTGAATTTTGAACAAGTGAACTAATTGGGAGAGGTTTTCACCATTATTTTTTAAAGACATGTTTATTGAGAATTAAATACCTTGGCAAACTCTATCCATAGATGGCATGTGTGGGTGAAGTTGGAGATTAAGGATGAATTATCATTTCCTCTTATATCTTGTATTATTTTTTATCCATAATAATGTTTTGAGTTGATCCATTGGATATAATGTTGATGTGGATTTGAGTTAAGGTTTATTTTAATTTTTATTAAACTATTTTACAATTTGTTGATGTAACATTTTTGATATTTTCATGTTACTTAATGGAAGGGTAGTATGTAGTTTAGGAATAATTTTAAAGACTTCCAAGGGTTGTCTTTGAATCATTTATTTTAATGCCTCTGACATTTATACGATATAATATGTTTTTCTTAAAATAAAATTATAAATTTTTTTGAAGAAAAAAAAATTAATAATTATATATTTTATTTTATTATAATAATATAAAACGTTTCATTATTTAAGTAATATTCAAATATTATGATAATCATGGATAATAATTATAAAAGTGATTTATTTTGTTTGATGGCCTTAAACTTTGTGAACATTCCACTTAATACTTTTAGACCAAGAAGGCTGATGTGATTGGGGTCTGATGTTATTACATCCTTTTTTTTTTAATATATTTATAATGATATATGTGAATGTTGTCTCTCATATATACCATAATGTTTCATTTATTATAATTAATATGAATTTTAAGAATGGGGTTTCATATAGATTTAGAAAGGTTTGAGTTTCTTTTTAAATAGGTTTTATGTATATTTAAAGTTGTTTGATTTTAACTGAACGGTTTTGAAACTACTCCCTAACAGCTTTAAACTTTTAGGGACATTTCACTTAACTCTGACAGCCAATGTAACTTAGATGTGATATCTTTCCATACAATTTATTTATTTTTTAAATTATATTTGAAGTTCTCTTATAATTATATAAATAAAATCTCACAATTAAAAAAGAGACCTCCATTTAGTTAAATCGAATTATTTTGGATAAATATTTCATGTGTTATTCAAGGAGGCCATGGACATAAATGGGCTGAGAATTTCCCACGGCAAAAGCGATCTTGAGGTGAATTCTTCGAATATTTATATGATGAAATAGATTTATAATAACTGTTGTTGTTGTTGTTGTTGGGCTATATAAGAGCGCATCACAAATATGTATTTTGAACAATTTAGAATTGAATAGTTATGTCTCCTGAATTTCAATTATATCGTATCTTTCATGTCTAATATGGCTAGAATTGTATATATATGTGAATGGAAAAAAATAATTACCGACATAATTGCAGATGCTACCCAAAGAAAAAGTAGTTATTTACCAACTCTCCCCCAACAATAAAGAAACTAGGTTACATTCAGTTGATAGATTTTCAGGATGTCATTTATTTATCGCAAATTTGTGGCAACTGAAACAAATCCACTCATCCCCATACTAGAAATTCAAATACTTAGCTAAATAGAATCCATGAACATTGACTTATTTTTATTACACATTCATTGTTATTATACAGTCAAAACCTTTGCAGATTAGGTGATTTCTTCTTCAATATAATAATAAATCTTACTTTTAAGGTGCATCTTCATCCTCCGGGTATCTGTTAGATTCCTGCTACATCATCTTTCTCTTTTTTTAATATGTATTGGGATTTATATTTGATGGATGGTATGATAAGGCACTTTACTATTACCAATATTTTTTAAAAAAAGGAAATTATTACAAATAACCAAAAATAATTTGGAAAACTGGAATCAAATAGATTACCTATAAAAATCCTTTCTCTGAAACATAAATTAAAAAACTGCAAAACTTTCGGTTGAGTAAAACTCGTGAATCTACAATCCTTTCGATAATGCAGAACATTATCAATGTAACTACCCAAATGTTTACCCAACAAACTGAACAGAATTTTTATTGATTGTTCTTCGGCTTGTGGTTCATATATCTAGGACCTATTTTTCGTGCTGGACATCTTCTCAAATATATAAACTATAAATATGATTGTTATTGGTGTTTGGGATTTTACTTAATTTGGAGAGCTAACCAATCACCCTGTTCGAGTGACATAGCTTAGTCTGTTTTTATTGTAAATGTTTATAAGAATTTTTACTTTGCTAGATAGTTTAACAATTATGATATATTTGTATAACACTTTTCTTTATTAGCAATTGGTATTTTTGCTATCACTTCTTTTGTTGCTATCGATTTTCTTTGTAGCTTCAATGACACATTTGATAATTTATTTTTACATATTAGACTTTGTTGGATTTGACAGCTCAAAAAAATAGGGGATGCAAGAAAATAAACACATACATATAAAAAAACAAAGACAAAATTTTTATCTTTTCATTGATCTTCTTTTGCCAAAAGTAATACAGTTTACAGTTCTCTTTGCATACAGAGCTGTGTTGCTTTCATACAAACATATTTTGTATTCTTCTCCATACATAGAAAGAGGCAGAGCTTCACTGCATATATGTCTTTTTTCATGCCAAAAACTGAGCAAATAAACAAAGATATATTAAAATTTGGTTTTCTTTCGCTGGAAGTCTCTCGAAGCATGTAGAAGGAGAGAGAGAAAATGAATTAAATGTGGTCATTGAAAAAGGCTATCAAAACGTCTAACGTGACAGGGGAGATTAAAATAGCTTAGTTGGATGTCCACATCCACCAACACTACCCTTTAATCTTCACTACCATGTAATTCATTTATGTCCATGCTTTTCTAGAGATGCTCAAACACATTCTTTGCAAGCGGCTTTGTAAAAATGTCTGCTAGTTGCTCTTTAGATCTGCAAAATTCAAGACATATATTGTCATTGTTTACCAATTCATGAATGAAGTGATATCTTGTATCTATATGCTTGTTGCATTTATGAAACATATGATTTTTAGACAATGCAATGGTTGAATTGTTATCACAAAATATCTTTATAGCTTCTTCTTAAGTATGCCTCAAATATGAAAGTACTTTTCTTATCCACACTTCCTAGCAAGCTATTGATGTGGTTGTAACATATTCTACTTCAGTTGATAAGAGTGTCACAAGTGGTTGTTTATTTGATGCACAAGAGATAACACTGAATCCAAAATGAGAAACATCACTTGAAGTGATCTGTATATCATCCATGCTACCTCCCTAATCACTATCCATATAACCAATCAGCTTGAAGTCATCTGAAGATGTATATGTGATCCCAAAACTCTTTGTTTCAGCAATGTATCTCAAAATTATTTTCCCGACTTTCCAATGAGATTCTTTTGGATTATCCATGAATCTTGAGATAAGACTAACCCCATACATAATGTTTTCTCTTCTGACAGTTAGATTCATGAGGCTACCAACTAATCTCTTGTATAAAGTTGCATCAATACTAAAATTTTTGTCCTCCTTACTAGTTTTAGACCCATTGCAACCAGTGTAAGCGTTGAATTAGCATTCAACATCTTGAATATTTTCAACAAATCATTAGCATACTTTGATTGCCATATGAAAATTCTTTATTCAAATTGATTTACTTCTATGCCAAGAAAATATCTCATAAGTTCCAAATCAATCATTTTAAATTTGGTTTTCATGGCTACCTTAAATGATTCAAATGACAAGTTTTCAATAAAAATTAATTCATCCACATACAAACATACTATCAATATTTTTCATTTATCATTAACTTTAACATACAATGTTGGTTCATTGCCACATTTGTTAAATCCATTGTTCACAAAATAAAAATCTACTCTACTATACCAAGCTCTAGGAGCTTGCTTCAATCCATATAAGGTCTTTTTCAGTTTGTACACATTATGCTCTTCTCCTTGAACTTCATAAATAGGTGGTTGTTTTATATAGACTTCCTCTTCTAAAATTCCATTCAAGAATGCTGATTTGAAATCCATTTGAAAAACCTTTCAACTATTTTGGGCTGCAATAGATAAGACCATTCTTACAGTGTCAAGTCTTGTTATAGGTGCAAATATTTCATTGTAATTTATGTATGGAATATTGTGTGAATCCCTTAGCTACTAGTCTTGATTTATGTTTCTCAATTTTCCTATTTGCATTAAACTTTGGTTTGTAAACTTGTTTTACTCCAATCACATCCTTTTCTTTAGTATGTTATACAAGATCCCAAGTTTGATTTTTTTCAATTGATTGAATTTCTTCATCCATGGCTACAATCCAATTATCATCTTTAATTGCATCTTCAAATTAAATTGGATTAGCTTGTATTAGGAATGTAAAATCAAAACATAAATCCATATTTTTATCTTCTTGTGATTCATCATAGATCTCCTTTAGACTATGGTTCTTCTTTGAAGTACTATAGACTTTGAACTCAATGATGCAAGTGTTGGATTAGATGATCCACTACTATTATTACTATCTGGAGTAGATGGATTTGGAGTGTTAAGTGCCTTAGAAGGTATTGTAGGAACATTTGCTTGTGGATCTTGAGGAATATTTACTTGTGTATCATCTTCTACCATCTCATTTTCATGTGTTATACCTACTACAATTGTGTTTTTTTTTTGAATGCTTACATCCCATACTTCTTCAACAAATTCTACATCACGATTGATTACTACCTTCTATTTATCAGATTGTATAACTTGTATCCATTGGATTGTTCACTATATCTCATAAAAATGCACTTTTTACCTCCATCATCCAACTTCTTTCTCAACTCTTATGGTATCAAAGAGTATGCAACAGATCCAAAGACTTTCAAATGTGAAACACTATGTTTTCTTTGCTCCAAACTTCTTGTGGTATCTTATTTATCATTGTTTTAGTTGGACACCTATTTGAATGTATACCACACATGCATCTGCTTCAGCCCAATATTCATTTGGTAGATGCTTAGATTTTATCATGCTCCATGTCATTTCAATAATTTTCCTATTATTTCTTTCTGCTACTCCATTTTGTTGAGGTGTAAATTTTTTTGTGAATTATTTTCTTATTCCATTTGCATTACAAAAATTTAGAAAATCATTTAATATGTATTCACCACTTCGATCGGTTCTCAATGTTTTGATATAATATCCACTTTCTTTTTCAACTTTTACCTTGGATTACTTAAAAATAGAAAACACATCTGATTTGTATTTCAAGAAATAGGCCCAAGTTTTGTGGCTGAAATCATCAATGAATGTAAAAAAATATAAATTTCCAGTTATATATAGTGTTTGCATCGATCCACAAAGGTTTTAATGGATTATTTAAAGTGGATATCTTGCCCTATAAGAGTTTCCACCTAAAATTTTTTGTCTGTGTTGCTTTACTAGTATGCAACTCTCACATGTTGTTTTAAATGGATTTATTGGTGGTAATCCATATATCATTTTCTCTCTATACAATAGTTGTAAGCCTTTAAAGTTTAGATGTCCAGATCATAATTTCCATATCCAAGATTGATCTTTGCATGAAATTATAAATGTTGCTTTAGCAATTGTTTGTAATCCTTGAGTTTATAAAAATAATTCACTTTGGATCTTAAGAGGAAACATTCTATTCCACATCATTTTAACTTTTACAATTAGCTTATTACTTGGTTTCTTATCCAAAATCACACATTCACCATTTTCAAAGTATATCATATACCTTTTTTTCACCAATTGACCAATTCTTATGAGATTGTGTTACAAACTAGGGGCATAGTATGCATCGATGATATGCTTCTTTTCATCTTATTTTATTGTTATGTTGATTGATCCTTTCCCCATGATTGATACTTCATGATCATTTCCCAACTTCACTTTTGATTTTTTTGAATCATCTATTGCTACCAATAACTCCTTGCTTCCACTCATATGATTACTATGCCTTCTATCCAAAAACCATACTTTTTTTGAGCTCTTTTATGAAGCATTAAAAGTTATTAACATTATATTTTGTTCACTAGTGTTGGGATGATTTTTATTTGTAAAATTTACCTTTTATTTATTCATATCATATTTCCTTTTTCTACATTCAGATGCAAAATTCCCACTTTTTTATAATAATGACATTGGATGTTTGATTTATCATACATTTCTCCTTGACGATGGCTATGAAAATAGCTACTAGTGCTTCTTATTGATGGTGTGAAAGACATATGTGGGCTTGATGTTGGTCTACTTTCAAATTGAGGATATTCTCTTCTACCTCTTGGTGAAAAATGACCTATGCCTCTATTGTAATTTGATCTCCCTCTTATTTTATTGATTAAAATTTGAGTTTTGAATACATTCTCAAATGAAGATGACCCTAAATGGTTTATCCTTTTCTCATGTGATAATAATGACCCCATTAATTCATTAATTGATAACTAAGATAAATATTTAGATTCTTCAATGGACACTACTATAGAATTAAATTCTGTAGGCAAGCGTCTAAACACTTTTTTTACAACCTTATGTTCTTTAATACTCTCACCATGAGTTCTAATTTGATTCACAATGCCGATTGCATGTGTAAAAAATAAGTTTATATTATTAGACTCTATATGAAGATTCTCAAAATATCTCTTAAGTATTTGCAATTTAGTAGTTTTAACTCTACTTATACCTTGATATGTTATTTTTAGGCTTTCTCATACTTGCTTTAACCTTGTAGCAGTTACAACCCTTTTAAATATTGATTCCTTCATGGCTTGTTGAATGAAAAATAATGCTTTTGTATCATTTTTATTGTTTTCCTTCAATAAATCCTTCTCTATTTACGATAATGCTTGATATGCCTATTGATTTTTTGGCTTAAAACCCCCATTTTCAACTAAATCCCAAATATCTTCTGAGTAGAATAGGGTTTTTATTTTTATGCTCCAAAAATCATAAATTTTTCCATTAAAAATTGGTGTTTAGAGTTGAGAAATGATTGAAGTTACTCATGCCATGAATTTTCCAAAATAATCTCCTTCTATTTGCATTCTAATATTAAATATTCTCCTTCCCCCTTTCAAAACTTTATTTCAACAATCTCTACTCCTTATGCCCAAGCTTTAATCTACAGCGCTTTCTCTAGTCTGCAAGCTACTGGCTCTGATACCAAATTATTGGATTTGACAACTAAGATAAAAAAAGGGATGCAAGTAAATAAACACATACACATAAAAAACAAACACATAATTTTTATCTTTTCATTGATCTTATTTTTCCAAAAGTAATACAGTTTACAATTCTCTTTGCATATAGAGTTGCACTGCTCTCATACAAACATATTTTGTATTCTATTGCATACATAGAAAGAGGTAGATCTTCACTACATATATGTCTTTTTTCATTCCAAAAATTAAGCAAATAAATAAAGATAGTTATATTAAAATTTGTTTTCCTTTCATTGGAAGTCTCTCGAAGCGTGTAGGAGACGGAGAAAATGAATTAAATGTGGTCATTGTAAAAGGCCATCAAATGTCTAACATGGTAAGGGAGATTAAAATAGCTTATCTGGATGCCCACATCCACCAGAAAACTTAGAAAAGAGGGTTTCAAATAGATCAAATAGATGACATAAAGCATTTGGTCTCAAAAGACAAAACCCAGAAGATTACATTTATTTATTTATAAAAACATTCTAGTATATATTTATGATGTAAATAACTTTGTATTAATTATATATATTAAAAACCTATATACTAAATTTCATGCTATGTTTTTGATCAACCATCAATAAATATTACGACATAATTTTTAAAAAATAGAGCTAATTTCTATGGATAGTAAAAATATCACATCTTTAATTTATATTAATTATTTTATCTTATATTTTTGTTTGGAGGCACAATAAATGCTCTCATACCTGTAATGTATTATACCATACTTTATCTTTTGTCCATTAACCTTTATATGTATTTATGAACATTTTTGGAAAAATTAATAGATCTAATGGCTGTGTAGGGAGAAAAATACCTAAAGTATATGCAGGAAAATTATACCAAAATTGAAAGCTTAGGTGGGAAGTAAATAGACAACAAAAATTGAAACAAAGGAGAGGAGAGAATGAAGGAATAAACTCTAAAATTTCATATATTTAAATTTAAAAAACTCCTTTTACAAAACATAGCTACAACTATATAAACATAACTCACAAATGACCTCAAAAGGAACTTTTCTTATTCTCTTTGACTGCTATCAATAAAATATATTTATCTTGCTGCTACTACTCTATTTTTCCCTATTCTACTTCTCTCCCCTCTTGCTATGAATGTATTTATTTCCTTATTCCAAGCTACTGATCTATTCTCTTATGTTGTTGCATATTCTTCACAAGCAAAGCACTGTTGGTAACATGCAATTCCCCTGCTCTCTTTCCTACAAGCTACTGCTATGTGGAATAATTTGATATGTTATTGCATTAAATTCCTTCTTCTGTACATTTTATTGTTATTTTTTATCTTTATGATGGCCTCACCTAATTACTCCTTTGCTACCCAACTCTAACAACAGTAAAAATTTTCAAATTTTGAATGACTACATTAAATTCTATCTTTCGCTTGTCATGTTTTGGAGCTGGCTAGAGAGTTAAGTAGGAGTCAAAAATAATATTTTAACACTCCCCCTTATTTTTGACCTTCTTACCATGGTTGGTTAGACTCTTCTAAACCTCCAAAACTTACTTGTAACTTCTCTTTAGCTTCCTAAATGATTTTGTACTTTTTGTATGCATGTCCATAACTTTGTTACTAAAGTCCAAAGCTCTACTAATAGATTTCATAGTTGGACTATTGAAATCCATAGATACCCTATAAAAATTTATAGCTAGATTGTAATCTATAGCTGGACTATCGAAATTCATAGCTACCCTATCAAAATCTATAGTTAGACTATAATTTATAGTTAGACTATCAAAATCTATGGCTACCCTACCAAAATCTATAGCTAAACTATAATCTGTAATTGGACTATCAAAATCCATAGCTACCCAAAAAAAATCTATAGCTAGACTATAATCTTTATCTTCCCTACCAAAATCTATGGATGCCCTATCAAAATTCATAGTTAGCTTATTAAAATATGTAGCTAGACTGGTAAGGTCTATAGCTACCCTACTGAAATCCATAGCTCGACTATAGGACTCCAGAGCTACCGTAAAACTCTATAGGCCTAATGTTATTGCATTAATGCTCAATAACCTTCCTCTTAGGTGCAATAAATTGTATTTAGACAATGTCTTATAAAAATATCAGCTAGTTGCTTATCAGACTTGTAAATACTAACCTCTATGACATGATTTTTTTACTAACTTTCAAATGAAATGATACATGATTACAATATGCTTGCTCCTACCATGAAATACAAAGTTTTTTGACAATGATATATATGATACATTGTCACAATATACCATATAAGATCCTTGTTGATCCTCATGCAAATCATAAAGTATCTTTTTCAACCATATAACATGGCATGTTGCTGTTATGGCTACTATATACTCTGATTCAACTATAGAGAATGACACTGTTGGTTATTTTTTGAATCCTAAGATACATCTCTTGACCCAAGATGAAACATATACCCCAAATTGATCCTTCGATCACCAAGGCTACTTTCCCAATCACTGTCTATGTAACCAACAAGATGAAACTCATGTGTTGCTACATACAAAACTACATACTCCATTGTTCCACTCACATACCTCAATATCCTCTTATCTACTAGCCAATGTGTCTCCTTTGGTATCTCTATAAATCTTGATATGAGGTTGACTGCATACATGATATATGGCTTAGTTGTAGTCAAATACATTAGGCTTCCCACTAGGCTCTTATAGTGTGTGGGGTTTATGTTTTGGTTGAAATCATCTTTGCATAATTTTAGACTTATCTCAACTGGTGTGAATATAACATTCTTATCTATCATCTTGAACCATTTCAAAATCTCATTTGCATACTTAGTTTGGCATATGAATATGCCTTCATCCATTTACTTGACCTCTATTCCATGAAAATACTTCAATAATCCCAAATTAGTCATTTCAAATTCATTTTTCATGGCCATTTTGAATTCTTCAATGGACTGATTTACATTTATGATGAATATTAGATCATCCACATACAATACAATAATAAAAATACCTTCTTTTCATGCTTTTTTGTATAGTGTGGACTCACTTGCATTTTTGCTAAAGTTGTTGATCAACAATTATGAGTATATTCAGTTGTACCATGCTCTTGGGGCTTGTTTGAGCCCATGTAATACTATTTTTAGTCTATACACTTTGTTCTCATGCTTGAGAATCTCATATCCTAGTGGCTATCCCACATAGACCTCTTTTTCTATCATTCCATTCGAGAATGCTGACTTCACATCCATTTGATGCACCTTCTACTTGTGTTAGGCAAAAATGGCTATGATTACCTTTGTCATTTCTAGCCTTTTTACAAGTGTAAATGTTTCATTATAATCATGTCTAGGCCTTTACATGTAGCCCTTCACCACTATCCTTGCCTTATGCTTCTCTATCTTTCCTTTAGGAGTAGTTTTTATCTTGTACACCTGCTTAACTTCTATGACCTCTTTTCCTTTTGGTAGGTCAACTAAATCCCATTTCTCATTTCTCTATATGTCATTCATCTCTTCATCTATTACCTCACACCACTTGCTATATTTGAATTCTTATTCAAAGTAGATACGATCATTTGATAAAAAGAGAGCATAATTCATAGTTTCATCTTGATTATTTTCATACCTTGACTTCTCAGAGACTTCTTGCAAGCTTCTTATCCCTACTTGGCATTGATTTGAGTTGGAGGAGGAGGATGTTAACTCTTGATCAAATCCTTGATATCCATGATGGTTTCTACCATTAGATGAATCAACCATACATGAAATAGGGGTCCAAATTGGTGCATTGGTGGCTATACCACCTACTATTTTAGATATAATAAAATGTCAACTAGCCCTTTTTCCACATGCTCTTCGTCTTATCTCTCTTTCCAAGCTTCATGCTCAATGAATTAAAAATCTTAACTAATTATGAGCTATTTAGTGATTATATTGTACAACTAATATGCTTTTGACTGGTCTCTATACCCTATGAAAATACATTTCTCATCTTTGTCATCTTATTTTGTCCTTTTCTTGGGCATGTTTGCATATGCTACATAACTAAATACTCTAAGGTGTTCTACACTTGGCTTCCTATTGCTCCAAGATTCTTAATAGATCACATACCTTACACTCTTCATTGGACATATATTCAATAATAACATGGCCATTTCTATAGCCTCAACCCATAAATTGTTAGGTAAACCCTTTGTCTTTGGCATGGTCCTTTATATCTCTTGGATGGTCCTATTCTACCGCTCAGCCATATCATTTTGTTGTAATGTATACCTGGTTGTAAATTAATTATTTATTCCATGATCCTTGAAAACATTCATGGACTTATTGGAGATATAATCTCCCCCTCTATCCATCCTCAAAATCTCGATGTAGTAGCCACTTTGCTTCTCCACCATGGTCTTGAATTACTTGAAGGTCTCAAATACTTCTAGTTTATTCTTCAAGAAATACACCCATATATTTTGACTATAGTCATATATGAATGTCATGAATTAGACATTATTGGAAAGGGATTGGGTCTTCATTATACCACATAAGTCTAAATGTATCATCTCTAACAGAGGTCTAGCTCTCCTTGCCTTACCCATGATATATTCACTCCTATGTTACTTCCCCAATATACATCCTGAACACACCTTTTATGGTTGTTCTATAAGGTTTATCCCATTTCACCATGTGATTATTATGAAGAATGTTCATCCCTCCAAAGCTCAAATGCTTATACCTAATATGTTAAATAGTAGACTCATCTACTACCATAGTTTTAAACTCTAGTGTGAGGTCGCTTTATATTCTCAATGGAAACATCTGATTATTTGTCATCTTGACTACTATAATTTGCCTATTACAGCCACTCCTATCAAAGATGATGAACTCACCATTCTCAAATCTCACTTTTTACCCCTTTTAGACAATCTACCTAATTTTAATAAGGTTGTGCTTCAATATGGGCAGGTGATAGACATCTTGAATTTGCCTTTTGTCACCTTGCTTGGTGCGAATAGATATGCTACCTTTTCCCATGATGGGAACATTCTCATTGATTCCCATATTCACCTCTAATTTTATTAATTCATATATGTGGTTTAACATCTCTTTGTTCTCACTCATGTTGTTGCTACAATCACTATCCAAGTATCATATTTATTTACTACTTTGCTCAGCAATGTTGCAAGTTATAAACAAGCTTCCACCTTTCTCATTCTTATTAGGTTCAACCTCTTATGTATTATTTAAATTTTAATTCTATCTATTCATGTCATACTCCTTTCTACACTCACTAGCATAGTGTCTATACATCTTGCAATAAAAGCATTGGATGCTAGATTTATCATACCTTTGTGTAGATCTACCTCTAGAAGTGTTGTTGCTCCTTCCTCTTCCTCTTCAATGTGACTCTTAATGGTTATGCCTTCCACATTCTTTAATAATACAATTTCTTCCTCTTCCATTTTACATTCATATTGGTCTTGAATGCTTGCTCATGAGAGGAGGTAGCTGATCTATTCAATCTTTATTCATGGGTTTACAAATATCTCATTTTTTCATCCACCACCATTTTCTTCAAATCCTTTGACTCTTCTATTACAACCACTATAGGTTCAAATTTAATTGGAAGGCTCATCAACACCTTCTCAATGATCCCATAATCTTCAAGGGTATCACCACATGTCTTTATTTGTTTGACAATGTTCATTGTTCTTGTGAAGAAGTCATTGATAGACTCATTCTCTTTCATTTATAGGATCTCAAAGTCTCTTCTCAAGAGATGAAAATTGATAAGGTTCACATTATCACTCTTTTGATAGGTGTTTTTCAAAATTTCCAATGATTTCTTGGATTGAATAGTTGTTGATATTCTAGGAAAGATTGAATCATCCAATGTCATTTATATGTAGCTAAGTGCCTTGGTGTCCTTTCTCCTCAACACATTTATTTGTGATTGAGTTAATACATTGAAGAGTGTGATGTCTATAACCTCATTATACCCAAATTTAACCAACTCCCATAGCACCTTAGAATTGAATATAGTTTTTATTTTGATGCTCTACACATCATACTTTTTTCCATCAAACATAGGGGGTTATTGCCATGACCCTGAACTTCCTGTTGTCATGTTTAAATGGAATCAAACTCTAGCTACTCTGATACTATTTGTTGGAAAAAAAAATAATAATAGATATGAAGGGATAAAAATACTAAAAGTATATGCAAAAAAATTATACCAAATTTGAAAGCCCATGTGGGTAGCAAATAGACAACAAAAATTGAAATAGGGGAGAGGAGAGAATGAAGGGAAAAACTATAAAATTGCATATATTTAAATCCAAAAAAAATACTTGTATAAAACATAGCTACAAATGTATAAATATAAATGACAAATGAACTCAAAAATAACTTTCCTTATTCTCTTTGACTATTGTCAATAAAATATATTTCTCTTGCTACTATTAATTTTTTTCTCCCTATTATGTTAATCTCTCCTCTTTACTACAGACTACTCTATTTCCTTATTCTAGGATACTAAACTATTCTCCAATGTTGTATATTCTTCCTAATCTATGGAGTGTTGGTAACATGAAATTCCCCTATTCTCTTCCCTTCTCTCTTTCTTAGAGGATGTTGCTGTGTAGAATAATCTGATATATTGTTGCATTGAATTCCTTATTCTATACATTCTCTTTTTCTTTTTTCTCTTTATGATGGCCTCACCTCCTTCCTACTTTGTTTTCCAACTCTAACAATAGTCCAAAAAATTCAAATTTTGAATGACTTCATTAAATTTTGTTGGTAGCTTGTCATGTTCTAAAGCTGGTTGGGGAGTTAGGCAAGAGTCAAAAATAATATTTTAAAAAACATTAATAATAATAGACCAATTATAGAAATAATTTATAGCTACATTAGCTATGGATGTGGCATATCTATAGGATAAAACCTCTCTAGGCCATCCATGTACCTTTTGAATACCTAATGAAAAGAGTAAGCTCCCTTTAACTAATATTGTAAGTAAAGATAATAGGGCAAGCTAATCAAAATCAACACGTTTGGTATCAAAATGACCGAGTTAGAATTAGGAAAAACCTAAAATTAGATGTAGTGGTAAAATACAATTTCTTGAATTCCATTTTTCCCCCTTTCTCCTTTTAATTTCATTTTTGGTAGATGTCTTATATATGCTACATTTGATATTAATTTAAAGAGCCTATATAAAGATTTGCATAGAAAATAGAGGAGTCAATCACAAAATGTATATCATAAAAATAAATAATTATCTTCTATTCACTCTATTATTTCCTATTACATTGTCAAATAACACTATACAAATATATAAGAGAATATATCATATAATCTAAGAAACCTATTACTCGTAATATATCCCAAGAATATCTCACAATCTCTTATAAGAGATCATAGATGTTATATTGTTGTTACCAACAATACATACAATAAACAACATACTTAGAATATAATAAAGAATTATATTATAATATAATATAAAAGCCATTCATGCAAATAGATATTCCTGACATTCCCCCAATAGTTTTTACATGGTACAATATATATTTTTTTTTATTGTAGCGTGCCACCTCCATGTGCTCATGATCTTCTTTACATACATGTGTCATCACACATCTCTTCCTTAAAAACCATATACAATTGGTTTTCTAGGTTCACCAGTAACCTTATAAAATGGTTTTCACATGTTAACTAATAACCTTACAAAATAGTTTTCTCAGGTTCATCACTAACCTTACAAAATAGTTTTATCAGGTTCACCACTAAACTTATAAAATAATTTTAACAGGTTTACAACTAACCTTTCATCATGATTACTATAATACTTTTTAGATCAGAATTATCCAATTTAAATATATAGAATGGGTTACATGGAAATATCATTCATAAGTGAATAGGTACAACTATTCTTATTTTTCAGACATGCTGAAAAATAAATGTAACTACCGTACTACACTTAAAAACTAAAATCTACACAACTAAAAATAACACACCACACAAAATTTTACCACATCATTGGTGTGGCCCCATTTTTGGTGACTAACAAGAGGTCATTGAAAGACCTACAATCTCTATGTATCCTCCATCCTCCAATAGATTCAATTAATAGGCATAGTCTTCTTCATTTAGACACTTTGTGTGAGTAGTATTTGTTTGCTCATCATTATCTTCTTCATATACAAGCATGGAATTTTCTTGTATTTTTTCATCAATTGAATCTTGTGCTCTTTTTATACAATTCATATACATTTGACCAACTTATTTACAATAGAAACAAGTGAGCCATTTCTTTGTGCCTTTGGAAGTTGTTCCATGTTTGAATTTTTCTTAACAAATGCCTTTTATTTCTTTTTTTTACCATACTTTTTAGTTTCCTATGGTTAAACAATCATAGTTATTTTTTCTTCATCAATTACAGAAGAAATGAGATCTTCTAAACTAAGATTAATATTACTCAATGTAAAAGCTTTATTAGAATAAACGGTGGCATACTATTCAATAAAACTGCGTTTGCATCATCATCATGCACCTCAATTTTAATTCCAGTTAATTGATTTGAGATGGAATGAAACTTACTAATGTGTTCTGCCATGTTGTCAAATTATTCTATTTTGAGACTGAACAATCTTTGATTCAATGCAATTGATGCACTTCCAGCTTGTGAACCAAACAATTTGTTTAATGCTAGCTAAATTGTATTTGAGGATTTAGACAAATCAATATGATGCAAATATGCATCAGATAGCCCCAATCCAATTATTATTGTACCTTTTTCAATCTTTATTCCCCCATTTTGTTGCATCATCTACAACTTTAGGTTTTTTCACTTTTCCATCAACAATATCCCACAAGTATTTGTTGATTAGAAATAATTAGGTTCATACTTACTAAGTGTGAAAATCTTTTCACTCAAATTTTTCAACATGACCAAATTTTTCCATTATGACACTCTCATAGAACATTGTTTTAAAGTGATAATTCATCTGTACAAATAATTTGAGAAAAAATTTCTAGTAATCACCTAAACAAGACCCTAATATTCACCTAAATAGGACTCAAAAACACTTTTCAATTTTATGAACAAATGATAATGACTCTAACTCTTTCATATATATTTTACACAAACCACTTTAATATTATGTTGATGTAAAAAAAAAATTAATTCTAAAAGACATAACTTCTATAATGACTAAATCTAAGGAATTTAAAATGATTTTCACCTAAATTATGACACGACATTTTAAAATATTATTAATACTAATCTAAATAAAGCTCGAAACCCTAAATCAAATAGCTAAAAATAAATTGAATTATAAAAAACTTAAAATTGACCCAAGTTAATTATTTGAATGCTAACCAAGACTAAAAATGCATACACAAAGAGATAAAGTAGTAATAATTACAAATATTACTCTTTTATCATTGACTTCCTAAACTCAAAGACTTAAAAAATGGCTTACATAAATGGCAATTGTTTCATGGATTACATGTCTATAAATGATGCATGAAAAGGATTACGTCACCAATTTTAACAAAACACCATTATCAAATCTAAATGTAGGTTGAAAACATGCCTTTTATATCGTGTTATTGGAAGATGAAATTTTGGTTGTATGTAGGACTGAGTAGGCATGGAAAAATAGATTTTTTTCAATTTTGACCTTTAAAATTTGAATTTTGATATAATATGATAGATATTTGATTTGATTCTAGTATACTTGGCTTGATACATTGTGCAGTTTAGTGGCTTATTGACTAATCCATAGTTTTTTAGGCTTGAAACATCAACTTGGATAAACAACTCTAATGTATGTGATCTGTTCTGCACACTCAACATAGCTAATTTTATTTTCTCTTGAATAATCAATTTGGCACCTTAAAAATGTATATAAACTCTTATTACACTACTCATAGATCTTTATCTCTAGTCTAATTCATCCCTGATCTGATACCAATGATATTAATTCAAATATCTTGTATAAAGTTTTGCATAGAAAAAGGAGGATCTGAACACAAAATGTATATCAAAACAATAAATAATCAACGTCTAGTCACTATTATTTTCTATTACATTATCAAATAACACTATATAGATATATAGGAGAATATATCTTATAATGTAGAAAACCTACTACCCATAATTTATCCCAAGAATATCTCACAATCTCCTATAATAGATCATAGGTATTATATTATTGTTACCAACAATATATACAATAAATAAGATACTTTGAATATAATAAAAAATTATATTCTAACATAATATAACAATGACTCATGTAAATAATTATTCCTAAAAAAATTAGTAATACTTTTTTCTTTTTGTTCAATTTTAGATTGGGTTGATGGATGCATTTATATTCTTTCAGCAACAAAATGGCATAGAACATATGTTTGAATTTATATAAAAGACATTATACTATACTCAAAAGAAGGGGGAGAAGGGATAACACATCCCATCTGAATTGCAATTACAAGACAACTTATGCCATAATTATTTTAAAAAAAATCATCATCTAGCACCAATAATCAAAATAAGAAATCCATTTTAGAATAGGATGGAAATTCATATAGCACTAGCAATGATTCACAAGCAGTAATAGTTTTAAATAATAATCAATTTGATAATTTTTGGAAAGATAAATCGAAGAACAAGATGGTTTCACATTTGGTAAAAAACCCATACATAGAGGGGATGATGTTAGATTAGAATTGTTAATGTCAATTTCCTAATCATTCTTGTTTACATATTTTATTACTTCAAATTATCTACTAACTTTCAAGGGAGATTACTTAAAGTTATCTCATAGATCATTTCATTCTCTCTATAGATATGGCTTCTTTTTCACTTTCTTGACTTAAATTTTTTTATAAATGCTAGTTAATGTCAGTGATCAAATTTGAAGGTTCAGTCTTCATTTTAAGTTGAAGGGTGTTTATTTATCTGACAATTCCATGGTGAAAATTTGTAAGAAATAGTTGCCTTTCAATTGACTAGAGTACATTAAGTAAACATGTCACTAAAAAGTATGTTTGATAAAATATAAAATCTAGTAAAATTACACATTACCATTAAAATAATCATAAATCTTTGACCTACCATTTGAAATCATATCATAAATCCTTTCCACCTATTCAAGACTCTTGATTTGCACACCACAATTCGGGTAGCTCTACATACTTTCTAATCATTGTTGAAAAGGTAGAACTTTTTTTTTTTGGTGATGAGTAGTTAAATTTAGAGAAAATAAGTTGTTTTTATTAAGTTATGATTGAACTCAAAGCTTTGTATGATATCTGGTCTTTATATGTCATCTTTACATTTGTTTAGTTATTGTCTAAGATACAAAACTAGGTGGAACAGTGATAAGAGGCTATGAGAAGATGAATTGAAATAAAGGATAAATAACATTTGGATCTTAGATTAGAAGGTATGATAGTGAATTTGTCTTTGGATGGTGGTATTTGACATTGAGTTTTGTATGTATTACTATCACCAATATCTAATATAAATGGATAGGATATTTTTGATATGTGTAAATAAATCTAGTACTAATGTTGGATGTTAGAAATATCTATAGACATGTGTTTGGTCCTTATATTTTATGTCACATAGCAATAGCTAATTAGTCCATCCATGGGATGTTGGGGAGATCTATAGACATGTCCTTTATCAATCTCTAGATTTGTGTTATCATCATTTATAAGAAGTAACATAGGTGAATCAACACAATCTCAACTAGCTAACCATAGCTTCCATGCACAAACTTAGTGTATGTTAATGTGGCACCTCTGGGCCCCACCATCCCCAAAAAACATTGAAAAGTCTCTAATGACCATTTATCATTATCTCACCATCTACCTAAACCAACATGCATAGATTAGAATGGTCATAAACAAGAATGCATGGATTGACATGGGGAAATCAACATGACCATCTTGCCTGGACATCTTACATGGATAAAATGATGGGCTCAAATAGATGAAATGATTTTAATTTCCAAATCCACTTCACGATATGATTATTCAACACTCATGCCTCTTATGAATGAATCATTTTGTGAACCATTTGCATATCATCATAGATCATTTTCACAAACCCCAGTGTTTCTATTTGATCTAGCCTAGTGTTTCTATTTGAAGGAGCCCAATGTTTCCATTTGATTGAACCCAATGTTTCCATTTGAATGAGCCCAATGTTTCCATTTGAATGAGCCCAATGTTTCCATTTGACTGAACCCAGTGTTTTCATTTGATTGATCTTAGGATGTTCCATTATAGAGGAAGGAGGAAGCATTTTATCAAGGATGCCTAGAAGGATTGTAAATCAAAATTTATTTTCCTAGGTTAGTTATTTTTTTGGTTTTCCATGTCTTGTGACTTATCATTATATAGAAGGCACATGAATTGTTTAACAGAATGCCTCATTAAGAATTTTGGTTTTCTGAATATTGGTTATTGTTGCCTAAAGTCATCTTGCATGCATCAATTTATAGCATCAATAATATGAATAAATAATCCCCTTAATCTCTATATAAACTTTGTGAAAATTTTCAATAATCTCCTAATAGATAAACCAAGATAAAATGATGATAGAAAACATAATATAAAAATGTTGGATTTTTTTTTTTTGATGAATCACATAGAATAATTGATTTTTATTTATATGATTTTATAAATTTATACCATTGAAATTATTTGAGCCTTCTTGTCTATTCTAATTTAATTTTACTTTCATAAGTAATTGACCTATAGACATCAATATTTATAAAAACTAGTTACATAATAGATGAAATCTATCACTATGGAATTTTTGGGATCCATAAATGGAATAGGAATATAGAACTGTGTTTTCATCATTCATGATGATAACATCTTATAGTGATGATGGGTTACAAATTTTGATTCCTTGATGAGTCACACTTTATGGTATCATGTATGATTTTATCTCATTTATACTTATTTTTCAAGATAAACTTTATTTTTCTCAAGAATATTAATGTTCATATATAACTCAAAAATACATGTAATAAGTTATCAAGTTTATTTGAAATTTTGGTCATCAAAATAATACACATGTATTTTCATCAAAATAAAAAATTCCCATGATAAATAATTTGGAAACTTGAAATCTCAAATAAATATTATTTCATTCTTCAAGTAGGCCCTAATGGCCCTCATTACACTATATTTAGAATTCTTGGTGCTAAATAGTTCCCCTTTCTGGCTTAATGCTTATCTATTTTCACCTACAAGGATAACCATATTATACTAAAATTTCTATCTTGGGCAATCATCTTTCATGAACAAATTTACAATATCAAGAATATAAATAAATAAGATCCTTAATATTTATATAGACTTGGTGAAATTTCCCAAAAATATCATAAGAGATAAAACATGTATATATTAAATGCTCCCCAGTCTCAACCTCACAAGGTTTCACCTCCTTTGAAGGTAAAAACAAGATCAATTTTTTAATCCAATCCTTCATTTTCCTCTTTACTAGGACTTAAACATAAAGAAGAGGAGCATAGGGTTTTTTTTTTAAAAATAATGGTATTATCTTTTATTCATATTTTTACTTTGTCTATATTTTTGGGGTTCTCCTCCTCCATGTAAAGGTCCCTCTTCCTTTTATCATCAAGTGAGAAAGGTACACAATCTTCTTCAATCATTGCTTTATTCTCAAACCATCCCTCATTTTAATTGACAAGAGGACTTATAGGTTCTTTTTATGGAAGTGGGAGAATAAAGGCATTGTGAATATTCTTTTGATTTCTTCCTTGAATGCTTCATTATTAGAATTTAGGTTAGATTACACAAATTAAAGACACAATGTAATCTCACATTTAACTAAAAATAATATTCAATATTTTTTTTAGATAGTTTAAAGGTTGCACTAACAGATCCCTTACCCCAGAAACATACTAAAACCAAGTACATCCAACCAGAACCAGCCATAAGACCAAGAAAACCTAACAATAGACAAACCCTGGCTCCACCTGGGAAGACATGATGACCAAGCAACTAACAAACAAGCATACCCAAAAGACAAAAAATTAGCAACCAAACAACATTTATCCATGGTAGATTCTTACTCTAAACCTAAGATATAAACCATTTTACCACCCCTATGTTCTACCACTGCTACCTCAAACATGTTTACAGCTTTGACAATTGTGCTCAAACTAATACCCTCAATAGCTGAAGGCTTAGAGAGACATGTAACTCCCAAGAATATATTTAAAAACACTTATTACCATGGCTTGTTACACTAGGGTGTCACTGCTACATCCCTCCATAGAACCCATTTCACCAAGTTCTTTACTGCCACCACTCTATTCTTACCATGTCAACATTCATGCAGCTTCTCCATTTCTAGAATTTGACCCTTAAGTTGAGCCAAAATGGGCATGGAGATTAACTAACCCTCCTTCAACCTAGGCTCCAATATCTTCCTTTTAATTTCCTCCATGAAATCAAACAAAATCATGAAGTGCATCTCCAATACCCTGAACACTGATAACGGGACCACTCCAAGGCCATCTTTGCTTGAGAAGGGAAGATTGGGTAGTGAAAAAATATCATAAAGTGAAATCTTCTTGATTAATCCTACCTAAGATTTTAGATTCATGTAAAACACTATCACCTGAGTGACCAATTCTGCATTAGAGACCAATGCCATAAGATTTAAGGAAAACACCACTACAATTTGTGAATTTACTCGACTACACATGCTTTGTAGCATAAACTCAATTCAAAATACCTCTAAAATAACCTCCAAGAAATCCTCTGATGGGAGATAGAATATGTGGGATAAATAGGCTCGTGATATTTTTCCTTCAAAATCAATTTCTCGCACCTTACTTTATAACCTCATCCATGCTATCTTATTTAAACCACCAAACTTTATGACACTTGTGAGCTGAAACAATAAATAATGCATGAACCCAAGCTAGCTTAAAACCCATGAAAATACATAATGGGAAAAGACACTTTCCTTAGAACCCCCCTTTGTCACATGTAGCTGCCAATTATACAAATCTATCCCTTTAACCTTTATGAATGCCCACCTACAGGAAGTAATTCCCATCAAGCAAAGAGACATCAGCTAATCATGAGATGATCAATTGGTGAAAAATCACCCAATGCCAAAACACCACCAATCAACCATGAAAATGACATGCCAAATTTAGCCAATGAAAATAAATTCATTTCACAAACCACCCATAACATCATAGCACAACACTTTTTACCTAAAGTAAACCAAAGTGATATTTGGAAAATCCTCCCACACTTATCTTACATTATCCATCCTACTCAGCTCCTCTTGGTCAATACCATAATTAGCCAACAAATTTGTGGTCGAATTCGGCACTGATATCATAACCTAGGAGTCTCTTTCAGTTATCAACTTTGAGATCCCACATTGGAGAGCCATTTTAATACCCAATGCAAGAGCTTATGCTTCTACTTCATTGTTCATTTCATCTTGAAGTTTTCATGACATAGCTCATATTATGGAACCAAAACAATCCATAATAACTAAACCTACTCTCGAGGATCCAATATTACCCTAATAAGCTCCATCAAAGTTGAGCTTAAACCATCCTCTTGGAGGAGGGATCCAATTTTTCTAGCTTTTATGATCTTTCTTACCAATTGTAATTGACCCATTAACAGGGAACAATAATCTACAATATTTAATCATACATGACATTTAAATTATTTTGGGATAATATTATATTAGATATATTACATATAAATATAGAGTTCAACTCTTCATATCAGGGAGTATGACCCTATCAAAAATGCCACAATATATCTCCTTTTATCTCTCACACACATCCCCAAGATACCTCCAAGGATATCTCATAGACCTATTCTAATGTTGAGTTGTTTTTATAACTCAACATACACACATAGGGATATATTATCTTATGTAGTATATTTCTTCACATCATAATTATACTCATAATTATATCTACCCATACAATATAATGTGAGCACTAACATGCTTTTCTTAATATTTATCACTAATGCAAACATGGGGAAACATTATCTTGTTCTCCAATTTACCACCTTTTTAATTCCATGATCTTGATGATTTTTAAAATGGTTTACCAAAAACCAAAATATGATGGTTTTGGTCAGGATTAACTAATAACCTAAAATCAAATGGAATGATTTTGACCATGATTGGCTAATAACTTAAAATCAAATATGATTCTTTTGACCAAGATTAACCAATAACCTCAAATCAAATAGGATGGTTTTGACCAATAAAAACCAACAACCTCAAATTAAATGGGATGGTTTTACATATGATTATTTAACAACCATGATATCATGATGTTGTAGTACTTTATCAGATCTCATCACTATTTTACTCCAAGGGAAAATACATGAAAATATGTTCACTTAATACAATTTTAGACATGAATACTTACTCAATTATTCTCCACACTAAAACAAAAATAAAACTAAAAACTAAAAAATCATGCCACAACACAATTGTGTGGCCCCTCACTTATGGTTGATGAGAGGATGTTGAGTGTCCTCATTCCTCCTTTGCCTCTATCCTCTTATTGGATGATGATCACTTATAATAGAAAGTCCTCATAGTTATAGCCACTATTATCATTTATTCGTTCTTCTTCGTTGGATGATTATTTTTCATTAATCACATTTGCCTCATTTATTTGAATTTTTCTTTTGATTATATCAATAGCTTGAACCTTAAAAAACTAGGATATGTGCCTCTTTTAAATTCAATAGAAACATTCATCTTCATCTTTATTTAAATTTTTATTTTTTTATGAATCTTCTTGAGTATATTAAAATTTATTCTTATGTATCTTCTAAAAGTGTCTTTTTTTCTTTTACTAGGAGAGCTAAAATCATGTATTCGAAGGATTGATATGGCATTTGACCAAAAGTGAAAACATTGTTATATTTGGAAGATAAGTTATTTAATTGAATGGAATGACCATATTCATCATCAACTGAAGGTTTACCTTTTTATAATTACATTGAGATATCTAATATCATTTATATGACTTTACATAGTAGTTCATTCACTAAATTTTAACTTCAATAAGATTAATTTTAAGGATAATTTTGCATTCATTACTTTAACACCAAACAACTTATTCATATTGTCTCAAATTTTAATGGATGATTTTTCCAAATCTCCATAGCGTAGTTCAACATCTAAAAGTTAAGAGCTAATGATGGCTTTTGCCTTATCATCTATGTTTTGCCATTATATTAACTTATTTGCATCTTTGGACTATGTTTTATTTCCATTGACTATTTCCCACAAGTTTTGATCATTAGTTGCAATTAAATTTTAACTTCACATGTTGAAAGTTAAATCTATTAAAATTTTATAGTGGAATATCCATCTCAATAATAGACACTGTTGGTTACCCTGAAAATGCATGTGGTTACAATTTATTATTATTATTATTATTAAACACTTTTGGACTAAAATACTCGACTAAAACTCTAGGTAATGACACACCATTTTTTTTTCATTATTACATATTGATTTAAAAAATCAAACGATGTCAGATTCTACCAATATTACATCTAATATACAAATATGTAAAATGAAAAAAAACTAGTTTTATGACCACATCATGTTTTTTTACTAGGATTCTAAATAACAACAATGACTACAAAAACTAGAGTTTATAATATAGATTATATTTATAATAATAAATTAATGGCCTTACACCAATATTAGACTAATATTGATAAACATAATTATACTCAATAGTTTAGACATTACAAAATAGACTTTTGATGTAATATTTTGACACACTAATTAACTAGTAAACCTACTGTTTAAACAAGTTTTTTTTACAAAGCAATTTCATGCGACCTACACATAACTTTAGGCACACTTGCAATCTGAATCTAAATATGATATTAATTAAACCATTGTGTATCTCTTTCTTATCTTTCCAACAAAATAATTGAGACATAAATCTGATATCATATGAATAAATTGTGTCCCTTTACTGAGAGGTATCTTCTATACTTTTTATACTAGAATTATTTCACCCATTTTCTTATTTTATGTTGCGCTTACATAGGTATACCCACTATAATACCAATGTTATAATTTTTTTAGAATTGCACAAATTAGAGACACAATATAACCTCACATTTTAATAATGATAATCTTCAATATTTAATCATATGAGACCTTTTAATTCATTTGGGATAATATTAAATTAAAGAGATTAGATATAAATAGATAGTTCAAATCTAAATATCAGGGAGTACATGACCGTATCAACAATCCAAAAATATCTCTCTTATTATCTCTCAAACACACCCCCATGATATCTTTAAGGATATGTAACACACCTAATCTAATGTTGAGTTATTATTACACCTCAGAGTACACACATAAGAATATATTGTCCCAGATAATATAATTCCTTAGACCATAATTATACTCATGATTATATCTACCCATATAATATAATGTGATCACCAACATGTTTTTTTATAACTTTCACTTCCACTTAGTTTGAGAAGGATATGGATTATATTCTATCAACAATCATTTTTATTTCTAATTCTTTCATTTAATTTATTGCAATTAACTTATTTTTCTTGTTTGTAACATTCAAACTCTTCAATATCTTCATTTTGGTTTATTATGTTATTTTACAAAGTAGCTACTTGAAATCCTTTGCTTGGAACATAGGTCAAATCTAGTGAGTTGTCAAAGTTACTTGTTTCCTTCTCTATCTATGAATTTTTTTGTTAATCTCTACCTTTTAAGTCTATTCCAAACCAAGCTTTATGATTTCTTTCTTAGCCATATTTAAAATGGGTTTCTCCACTTTCCTTCATGTCTTATACTTACCTTTCTTTCTTGGGTATATTTTATCTAAATGCCCTAATATATGATAAATGGGGCATACTAAAGAAGGGTATTTAATTTCTATTTTACGATCCCAATTTCCAAACTTAAGATTTTAAAATATAATCAATGTAGGGATATCCCTCCCAATGTTGACATTCATACATAATATTACATAGATAAGTTATTTATTGGATTTGGTAACAATGTTAATGGATAACAACTATCCAAAAGTTCTTGTAATGCCTTTATAAAATTCAACCTCTCAAAATTCGATAGGCATTCCTAGAAGTATGACCCATATAGATATCTCACTAATGTCTTCCTTATCTAGATTGAATCCTATTTTCCATTTCATTAAAAATAACATTTTTTACCAAGGAGCCAATTCCCATCCAATATAAATTTTACATACTGTAGATGAGTGGAAAATAAAAATAGAAAGAAACCTGTATTTAACACATAGATATTAATGTAACCTTTTGGAGTATGATTACGTTGTGCCTAACTTTTAACCATATCAATTTTGTGTCTATTACTAACATATTTTCTAATGAGATAATTATATAGTTTGATAAAGGATGTTTCTACAAGTTAGTCATGGATTTTAAGAATAAGTCTCTTATTGTCCTTTATGGGTTTGATCTCTATAAAATAAACTTATTCTAAAGAACAAGAAGCCTTACCTTTGAATTTAGTATGGCCAAAATTAATGATCATTCATTTCATCCTTGTCTAAGGAATCAATATTTTTTATACTTCTAAATTTAGTCTAGAAGATCACTATTTTTTCCTTCTCTTTTATTCTAATTATAAATATCTACACTAACACCATGAACTGGGGGGTCCCATCAAGGGCCACAATCATCTTCATCCTCTTGTTACTCACCAAGAATGATAAAACTCGTTTCATATTTGTATATAAAGAATCCTTGAAAATCAACATTTTTTAATTTCATTTCCAATGCCATCTTTGACCTTTTGCCCTCGACATTGAATTTTTTTTTCCAGTTGGAACATGAAATTTTTATTGAAATTTGCTTTGCATGTTCTAAAATCTTATACCTAATTCCATTAATTTTAATTATGAATTTTTGTACATGATTTGGATTAGGTTCAAAGTGAGTTAATAATAGCATCAAATTACATCAAAATATTTCAAATTTATTCATATTCTAATACATGTGAAAAAAATATAAACTAGACAATCTAGGAGATGTTGCATGCTTAACTTAGAAAGAATATATTTTCCCCTGTAATGTGCGACATCCACATTGTTATGGCTAGTAGTTAACACAAAGTCACTATTGATAGTGGTGTTCTAATTATGTGTGTAAAATAAAATTTTCTAATATTAATATTCAAAAAATATATATTATTAATGTCTCTAAATAATTACAAAAAATTAATGGAATATATATATATATATATATATATATATATATATAATCAAATAAATATGTAAAATGAGTGCTTTCATCAAGGTATGTATGTTTTAAAGCCCTACCATATTTGAAAGACTTCTTGTTATACTATATTTAATGTAAATAATTATCACATGCATATTAAGAACCACTAAAAAATAAATTTTAAGGTCAAATTTTTTTTTCATGATTTATTTTGGCAACACTTATTTATTCAACATTACCAATAAAATACTAGTATAATTCATAGTAAAAGAAATAAACATTAGAAATATTTATTATAATACTTTTTTATTATTATTATTATTATTATTATTATTATTATTATTATTATTATTATTATTATTATTATTAGGGTAAATATAGGGTTTTGACAGGGCCCCAAAACATTGTACAAAGATTTAAGGATAAGTGTGACTACTCAACATGAATCAAACATAGACCTAGTCTACTCAATAGTAGAACACAAAAAATTAAGGGAAATTGTTAGCTAAAGGTTAGAATAATATTCCACATCCATCATCAAATAAAATCCAACCAACTCATGCTTCCAAATATCACCATATAAATAGTATACTTGGATTAGATAATGAAAAACAAACATCCAATCTATAAACCATCTGATTAAAACCCAACTATGTTCCTCCCCCACCATCTCCTTTGTGAGATTGAAGGGTCATGTTAGTTGGTTTAGGGGCCTTTTTATAATGTCCCATTTTTTATACACTATGGTCCAATCCTCACTATCTTCTAAAATTGATTCAAGATAGAAATGAATAGAAACTTCAATCGTATTTACTGACCAAAATATATCATTTGAAATAGAAGCTATTTGACATATAGTTAGAATAGCCTTTAGTACCATCATGACTTTTTCCACCACTTAAATTTTCTCTATAGTATTATAAATCATGTTATTCATAGGATTGAAGTTCTCATATCATACTTTTAGGAATTTTTTGATCAGATACTAAAGCTTCTAAAGGTGAATTTGAAGCTTCACTCTTAGAATTTTATATCCTTCCACTATAATAATATTAGGAGGGGCATCCTTGCCCCAATATTTCTCCACCTTTATTTTACAACTACTATAGGTTGTAGCTAAATGTCATATTTAAGAAAATTTATGGCATCAAAAGGGTAAACACTCATAATTCAAAGATTGTGTCAAGGTTCATTCTTGAACTTTAATAGCAATTATTACTAGAATCTATTTTTAAATAAATATAATAACAATGATTTAATAAAACATGGTGTTATAAAAACTCTTTGTAGAAGAGTCTATCAATAAAAACCCACCCAAGCTATTGATAATGAAGTAAAATAATGTAAAATACTTTAATGTTATTGAATAATGAGAGGATGAATATATACAATGGGAAATGGTTTGGTTCATAACTATAAGGAATCAATTCATAACTGTAGAATCATAACACCTAACCAACATACTAACTAAGCACCTAACCATTGCTCCTGATCAAATCACTGAATTGTATTAACAATATAATGTAATATATAAAGTTACACTAACATTCCCCCCTTTATTACATTTTTTTTTTAAACATCATATTTCTTAATAGTGCTCTCCCCTTTATTTCAAACACTTTAAAAATATTTACATTCTCTGTGTAGCATGCTCACTTTCTAAGGTGGCATGCCATCTTTGTGGCTTCAAGGTCTTGGTGTCACCTTATTTTTTCCTTGAAAGATTACCAAAAGCTTGGAAGTGACAAGAACACTTCTCTCTGCTAACGCTTTTTTTGGTTTCTCATATTCTGAGGATTACCACAAATCCATATGGTTTTCTATTGTAGGTTGATCACAAAATTGGAGGGTTACAGGAGGTTTCTACTGCACTTCAGTGGTCTCTTAGATTACCACCAACCCTTTTCCAAGAACCAAGCGCTACTTTAGTTATTTTTCTCTCCACAACATTATTTTTCTAGAGGTACCAAATTGGAAAATAATGCTCGGTACTTTATTGAAAAACATAATGTAAAATAAAAAAACACATCAAAAATTGTCACCATAAAAATGATATAACCCTATCATAGGTGACTTATGAGAGGATGCCAAATGTCCTCTAGCCTCTATGTATCCTCCAACCTCTAATAAAATAAGTTGCTTACTCAACTGATATCTTAATGAAGCTTAGTTGCATGAGGAAAAATTCCCCCTACAATTTGGACCCATATGACTTTTGACAACATTTGACACCAGATGTCATGTATAAGTGATATTACATCCTTGTATAAATAATTAACTTTGATTTTGATCATGAACCTAAATAACGACACACTATAATAAACCTGACTAATAATTTTGACACTTTAAATTTTTTGATTGAAAACTAACATATTAACATAAGACTATGGATAATGACCCTATAATGACTTGACTTAACATTATACATGATAACCTAGGACATAACAAGAGACACTTAAAGCCTAAAAATATTTTAACATGATTTAAAATAGAAATTACACTAATGACCATAAAATAAACTAGATTTAAATAAACCCACTATACATATAGATTTGACTTTTTAAAAGGAAAACTAGACCTAAAAAATAGACAAAATTGTCCTAAACTAACACGATGCAGATAGCCTAATAATTATATACTTTGACCACACATGGTAACATAATTCTAAAATGACTTAATATAAAATCTTTTAAAAACAAACTAAAAACTAAACATACAAACTATTAGTATGACATCAAGGCACCTTTTTAGGAAATGATTGATGCTCGATTGATAGAAACTATTGAAGCCATGTGGAATATAAGAGGTGATAAATTTAGAGCATGACACATTTAATCTATAGAAAGATTGGTCTAGCAATTCTACAACTTATTGTGCACTATGGTAGATGTATAACTGGTGACATCAAGAAAATTCAACTAACAAATCTGACCCTAATGAATTTCATATCATCATGCTTCTGCTACACTAATTCAAAGATCCTTTAGATAATGGTAGATGCATAAAATTTAGATAGTACTAGATCTAAAATTTAATTCATTAGGAATAGGAATAATGCATGAATCTCAAATAGACTTTGCATAGAATTTTAATCTATGTAAATGGTAATGATAGTATATGCAGGTATGTCTAAAAATAAAACATTATCTAGATTTAATTTTGGTAGGTCTGATATATGTGTTGAGACTCAAAAACCTTCAATATAAAAATGTGATGCACTCTATGCTAGACACCAAGTGATGTTGCCAAAATGAGATCCTTTCTCTCCCTCAAAACAATAACACAATCCACAAAGATAAATTATGAATAGTTAACAGTGGGTACATAATCCAGAAAGACAAATCAATGTAAGAAAAGAAATGATTGAATGCTTTGAATGAAGTTTTCAAAAAAAATTATGTGATACATGATTCTCCACATCAACTACAATCATTTCGTCGATGTCTTCTTTGCATTGACTACAATCTCTTCTACATATCATAATTATGTTGCATTATACTTTGATGCACTTCCATTGAAGGAAGACTCAATAGACCAGACATGCTTAAAGTACGTGAGACTCTCATGGTGGACTGTCAGTTCTAATACCAATGAAGTAAAATAATGCATAATACTTCAATGTTATTGAATAATAAGAGGATGAATATATACAATAGGAAATTGTTTGGTTCATAACTGTAAGGAATTAGTTCATAACTATAGAACTGTAACACCTAACCAATATGCTAAGTAAGCACCTAACCATTGCTCCTAATCAAATCACTAAACTATAATAACAATACAATGTAATATATAAAGTTATGCTAGCAAATAATAGCATTAAGGTATGGTTTAACCCTGACCTGAAATGGAAGATGCAATATTTGAAACTAGATAGGCCTATTATTGAAGGATTTAATTACGGGATTGAAATATGAATGCAAATATTTTATAATGATAATATGTTAATCCTATTACCAAATCAATATAACACCACATTCTTGTACTTTATGAGATAGAAAACACAATGAAAAATCCCTTGGCATAAGATAGATTTATAATTTACCTTGCATAAAGGGTCATCATAACTCTATGATCTGTGTTTGAATATAGGGTATACTTGGATAGAGGCTATTTAAATGGTATATCAATCATCTAGTTTTGAACCAAAATTCTATTTAGAGTGCCTCCTAAGGTGCCTCCTCTATAAAATTTACTTAAGAGGTTGATTTTACAGGGTCTAAAGGCTTTACCATAGAGATAGAAGAATGCCTTAGGAAGAGAAATTTTACAATTATTTTTAAATGATAATTTTAGATTTTCACTGTATATCTTTAATGGTTTAATAAAAATTATGGTAGTTTATATAAAAAACATAAATTTACATAAATTTGGCCATCATGCCATCAAATTTACTCCCCCATGCTATAATATTGTGTTAATTTCTACCAATGTTAGATTTTAAATAAGAGTTTAGATTAATGAATATGATAAGAACTTATAAAGTGTATAGACCATTTTAAAGTCCATTTTAAAGATTATTATAAAAAAAAATTAAAGCTTTTATTTGTTTTAAGACTATATGATGTGTTTTTTGGTGACCTAAGTTCTCTATATAATGAGGCAACATGTAACCAATTTAGTAATAAAAAAAAAAGACTATTTTTTTCTTATATTAGGGTATTAGAGTGTATATTAGGAGTATTTGTGTAGGTTGGAGATAGATTATAGGATATGATCATAGGAGACAACACCAGAATAAAGAAAAACCAACCACTGGATTAAGAGTAGGTTGATAGGTAGATCATGGGAATATAGGTAGAAGTTTTGGAAGGAGAAGCATAAATGCAAAGCTTAGCCATTAAAATTACCATAATTTATTCCATATAAACCAAAAAAATTAATAAAAAATAATGGATAAAAACTTCTACCAAAGCAAGGAGTATTTTCTAAACAGTCAAATTTAAAGTAAAAATCAAATCATAAGATCATGGTAATGAATAATACTCTTAAAAAACCATAATTTCTAATATTTACAAGTAAAAATTATGATTTTTGGTGTATTAAGATGAAAAATATATTTTATTCACATGATGTATGTGACTTAGTGAGGAATGGATAGTAGAGCCCCAAGATTAGGGAACATATAAAGCTTTGACATGGGTTGAAAAGGACCGGCTTAGAGAAAGAAAGAATAAGGATGCAAAATCCTTCTTTTCTTCAACCAAAAAGTAATGAGTCTATCTTCACTAGGGTTATAATAAAAACTAGGTCTAAGAAGCATTGGGATAATCTAGAAGCAAATTATCAAATAACCATCAAGTTAAAAGTGGCTAAATTATAGTCTCTTATGATAAGTTTTGAAAATGTGCAGATGAAAGATTTATAGTCTATAGACTAATTTTTTAATCAAGTTATGAATGCTATTAATCAAATGAGATCACATGGAGAAGAAATAACTATCTAAAAGGTTGTATAAATTATTCTCAAGAGCCTACCTAGTAAGTGTTGATGTTATTATTGTTAATATTGAAGAATTGAAAGATCTAACATAGTTATCCATAGATGAGTTGATGGGGTCTATTTTTTCTCATGAATATAGAAAGAACATGAATAATAATAACTATTTTGGAGAATGCTTTTAAATAATGTGTTTCATTTTCCAGAAAGGAGAAAGAGGAAAATCAAGCTTCAGAAGCAAATGTAAAATAATAATTAAAAAGGTGGAAAGATTTGTCCAAATCAAGATCAAAGGACATATTAGAATTTTAATTTTGATAGCTTCATGGGACATGGTAGTAGCAACTAGTTCTAACATTACTCTCATAGGTAAGATAAATTTAATATTAATGTCAATACTACAAGAAGTTTGCTCATTATGTATATGACTACCAAAAAACATGCAAATGAGGGTAAGCAAAATGTAAGTTTTTCTAATGTATTTGAAAGCAATCCTAGGTCTTTATTCATTATATGTCATGTTGCTCAAAAGATATGTAGTGATATTTGGTTTTTAGATAGTAGGTGTATTAATCATATGATATAAAAAATGAGTTTTTTACAGGTTTATACAGTTCAATGAAGCCATAAGTCAAGTTTGGTAACCATAATAAATAATCAACAATGGATAAAAGTGTGACTAATATTATTACAAAACATGGTGAAAGAAAGTATATTCTAGATGTCTATTTTGTTCCAAAATTGAAACATCATCTCATAAGTGTTGGGCAACTTGTGTAGAAGGGTTATAGATTATATTATAAATATAATGTGTACACTATAATAAACATATTTATAAATTCCATGTTGATTACAAAGGTTGATATGATTAGGAATTGAACATTACCACTTCAAACCAAGAATAAAAATTCAAGCTAAGAAGATATCAAGGAAAATTGTAAGGCAACCTATTAAGATTACACATGGCTATGGCATCTAAGGTATCGACATCTCCCTTTTAGATGTCTGATATTATTTTAGAAGAATTATATGATGAGAGGATTACTACCTATTAAGAAACCAATGAGTTTAGTGAGGGTTTTATTTTGGAAAAAGAACACATGAATTTTTTTTCAATAAGAGTGGCTTATAGAGCAAATGTGCTACTAGAGCTTTTTCACACTGATATAAATGGAAATATGTAGACTCAGGTATTAACAGGAAGTTTATATTTTCTAAAATTCATTGATGATTTTAGCAAAAAAGCTTTGATATATTTTCTCAAGCAAAAGTATGAATCCTTCAGAATATCCAAGGATTTCAAAATAGAGTGACCTATACATCAAGGTACTTTGACCAGATAGAGGTGGTGAATACAATTCAAATGAGATTATATTTTTTTTTAGGTACTATGGAATTGATAAATATTTTACTACAAGATACATACCACAACAAAATAGTGTTGTATAGAGGAAAAATAGAATAGTCATATATATGGTTAGAAGCATGTTGAAGGCCAAATACTTATCTAATGAATACTTTGTAAAAGTAGTAACATATGTAATATATATTTTAAATAGATGTCTTAAAAATATTGTCAAGAACATAATTCCACATGAAGCATGGAGTGGAAATAATTACAATGTATCCCACTTGAGCATTTTTGAATATGTGGTATATGCACATATGCTTAAAAAAATAAGAATAAAATTTGATGACAAAGATGAAAAATATAACTTTATTGGTTATAGTGAGCAATCAAAAACTTACAGGTTGTATAATCCCATTACCAAGAAGGTAATCATTAATAGAGATGTTAAATTTGAGGAATAAAAAACTTGGTATGGAAGTGTTGATAGAGAAAATACAATTGAAATAACAATGCCTTAAGAAGAAGAAAAAGAATCAAGTGTACAAGGTACTCAACCAAGTTTACAAGCAACATGTACTCCAACAATAAATCTATAAGAAGATAATTTAGGATAGCTAAAAACATCAAGGGTTTTCATGCAAAGTGAATCATTAGGCCATATATGTCATCCTACTCCCAATTCACGTGTAAAAGATGAATCAGATCCTATACTGGCCTCATTAAAATCAATGTATAAAGATAAGAAAATAAAAAGTTTGAAAGAGAGTTATGATCAAAGAAAAGAGAATTTAGATTTACATTCAAATTTTTCTTTATTCTCTCATTATATTGTATATTTTAATGAAGCAACTAAGAAAGAGCATTAGATCAAGGTTATGGATGAAGAGATATAATCTATTTAAAAAAATGAAATATGGGAAGTAATAGATCCACCTAAAGGAAAAAAAAGAGTCAAATGGGCATATAAAACTATGTTTAATGTAGAAAAAGAAGTTAAAAATCACAAAGCAATGTTATTAGCAAAAACTTTTGCATGACAGAATGAGATTAATTATAATGAGACATTTGCACTAGTTTTAAGGTTTTCTATAGTCAAAATGCATTTAGCCATAGTAGCATAAATCAATTATAAAGTTTACCAAATGGATTTAAATCAATATTTATGAATGGTTTTTAGAGGAAGAAGTGTATGTGGAATAACCACCAAATTATGAAGTGCATGGATATGAAGACAAGGTGTATAAATTAAATAAAGTTATTTATGGGCTCAAATAAACACCAAGAGCATGGTATACTTAGATTGACTCATGTTTGATTAGTAATTGATTTAGTAGAAACAATAGTGATCCTATTCTATATACAAAGATCATTAAAAAAGATCATATTTTGATTGTATATTTATATATTAATAACTTTATCTCTAATAGAAATTTCTCTGTAGACGTGTTCAAATTAACTATGAAGAAATATTTTGAAATGATTGATCAAGGATTGATGAGATGTTTTCTGGGCATTGAAGTTGTTCAATCAAATAATAATATTTTTCTTTATCAAAGTATGTGGATGATGTGTTGAAAAAAATCAAGATGATGAATTACAATCCAACACCAACTCTACTTGCAACAAGAACAAAACTTATTAAAGAAGACAAGGGATCTAATGTTGATCCAATTATATTCAAAGACTCATTAGAATTGTAATGCATCTCATAGTTATAAGACCAAATATTATGTATGGAGTAATTTTAATTTCAAGATTTACAGAGTCACCAAAATACTCATGCTGGTAAATTGGGAAGAGAATATTTAGACATGTAGCAAGAACAACAAAAAATAAAATATTATATTCCACAACTAAATATTTGATTTGATTGGCTCTACAGATATTGATTTTACAAGTAGCACAGATCAGAGGAAGAGTACCTTTGGATATGTATTTTATCTTGAAATAAGTGTAGTTTTATGGCCATAAAAAAATCAACCTGTAGTGATAATTTCATCATTTGAAGTAGAGTATGTGAAAGCAACATCAACATGTCAAACAATTTGAATGAGGAGAGTGATGCTAGATCTATTTCATAAACATAAGAATCCTATACCAACATTTTGTGATAACAAATCAGCGATTGAACTATTAAAAAATTACATTTTTTATAAAAGAAGTAAACATATTGACATCAAAGATTATTTCCCCAGAATTGGTGTATAATAAAAAAATTAATTTGGTTTTTTTAAGGTCTAATAACCAGTTGGCAATATGTTCACAAAGACATTAACTATAGAGAATTTTGAATACCTAAAATAAAATTTAAACATTATCTACATGTTAAAGTAGTTAATGGTAGAAATTAAAGAGAAGTGTTAAAATACTGTATTAATTTCTATCAATATTAATTTTAAAAAAAGAGTCTAGATTAATAAATAGGGTAAGAACTTCTAGAGTGTTCAGACTATTTTAAAGTCTGTATTAAGGATTGTTTTCAAAACTGTGTTAAAACTTTTTATTTTTAAGACTGTATACTGTGTTTTTTTAGCCGCTTAAATCCTCTATATAATGAGCTAGCATGTAACCGACTTAGTAAGAAATTAAAAGGATGTATTTGTTTATACCCCACTGAACCACAGTAAGAATTCACTAGAACTAATGAATTATTTGGTCATCCATATTTGTTGTTTTCAATATTCCAGCCAATTTAAGATGTTAACATTTAAATTGGCTGGAATATTGAAAACAACAAATATGGATGACCAAATAATTGTATCCTATTTAATATAGATGATGTTAGGTCAAAATTATTACAGTATTCACCAAACCATAAATTCTCATACATATGAAAAACAAAATTTCAAAAATACCTGAAACAAAAAATTAAAAAAGGAGGTGTACTATTAGTACCAATACTAACTGGCTGGGTGATTAATTGTAAGAAAGAAAGAAACAAACAACTCCAATCAAGGAGATGTCCACCACAAGAAACAGGTGATGACCTCCTAAATGGTTAGTTCAACATGTTCAAAACATACTGACTGGGTGATTAATTCTCAATAATTAAATAAATATAATAAAAAATAATAGAAAATATTAAACACCAATCTTATTTATTTTCAGGAGATGTCCACCATGAAAAACAGGGGATGGCCTGCTAAACAGTTAGTTCGACTGTTCAAAACATACTATATTGCAGGCTTCTAAATATTTCTCCTATCTCAGTGCTCAGCATATATAATTAATTTACAATTTGAAGAGGTCACGTAAAGATTGATGTTGACGTGGGAAGTTCTCAGCCCAATTATGCACATGACCTTGATAAGCTTTGCTGTGGCCCCTGCACCAAACCAAAAAATTAAAATTAAATAAAATATAGACATGATATACTTGAGAAAAAATTCATATGATTTCGTAAAGATCGGGAGTCCAACGTAGGCGAGGGATTATGGAACGCATGTATTTTGTCATTTTTAAAATCTATCCGTATATTTTTCCGATTTATGTTAGTTATATATATATTATATAGTGTGTATATATCTGACTGGGCTTTCCTTAACGTGGTATATATATAGTCATTAGAATTTAGAAGCGGTGGCGTGTGTTCACGGGGAAATTTATTTTTTCTGGCCGTCTTTGAGCCGACAAACCCAATGTCATCCAAGCAAACACGTCAATTACGGAGGAAAAAACGATTGCCAGAATCGTTGAAAAGTAATGGCATTGGCCCACAGAGAATTAAAACCTTACGCGCATTATGATAAATCTCCTCTTTCTTTTCTTTTTTTTCGTGTGTGGATGTTGATGTGAATACCCTGATTACGTTATATGCAGGACGTCTAAGTGGTTTGGCCGCATGGAAAGCGCTAAGGCATATGGCAAATTCGGACCATTTTGATTTATTATTTTATTTATTAGTATTTTTAATTAGTAAATGTTTTTAAAACTGAAATTATGAATTGAAAAATAATTTTATAAAGTTTGGAGTTATGAATAGGAAGCATATTAGTTTTTAACTGGACCTATTAATTTAGTTTGTGATATAAATGAGAGGCTCAAATTTCCCAAAAAAACATTAAAAACGAAACCCAGTCACATGAAAACACTACGAGATACCACTCCCAACAAGGTAAATCACTACACTGCGAAAGAAAAAGAGAAAAATGAATCAACAAGATAGTGGAAAAACAAGAAGAAAACAACAATAAAACATAAAGTTGACCTCTAAACTCAGCGACAAGGTTGCAAGACTACAAAGGATCTAGAGAGGAAAGAAACACTAGCACACAACCAGGGACTCAAAAAAGCATCAAAAAAGTGATGAGTCAACTGCAAGAAGGATTCATCCTTCTCCAATAAAAGATCTCCTCAATCGGTCTCATAGATCCATCTTTAACCATTTCTTCTGCCTCTAATCTCAACCTCTATGCTTCAATTATGTGCCCTCTTCAATTCCTTGAAGCACCAACTTCAAGCGTAGGTTTCCTTTTCTTATGGAGGATAAGTGTGAAATCATGTCGATGGTGGTTTCTCTTTCTCTCAATCTAGCTCCTTTGGGAGAGAGCCATCAACATCTAAAACTAGTCCCTCCTCAATGCCCACATTCTCCTCCTCCACCTTCTTCACGACTAAAGGATCAGTGAGAGGATAAAGATGAATGGAAGGAGAAGGAAATGATCATAATTAAACTACGTGTATAAAAATCCACAATTATGACAAAATAAATCAGCACCAAGGGGCCCCTCTTTGATTTTTTAAACCTGTTGATGACCATCATATCTCTAATACAAATAAGAACTCACTAGGTGACCAACACAATTATAGCTAAAATAACTCAATGGAAACCTTTGTAGTTGATGTATTGAGTCCTAGATCCCTGAGAAGAATCAACCTTAATAGAGAAAAGAAGGGGCTTGCACAAATCAATAAAAGAACACACTCTATTAAAGTTACCTCCCCTGCAGTTCTCCTCCATTTTAACAAAAATGACAACTTGATTAGACAAAAAAAAATGATCATATTTACCAAGCACATATGAAAGATTATAGAATCTAAGCCACATATGAGTAGCTGAGACAACTAGATCTTCCACATCAAAAAAGGGTTCCAAGGTCTAAAGAAGAATCTGTGGGCACCAAAGAACCAAAGGCCATATTTCTTGATGAAAATATGATTAGTATCACTCCTAAAAAAAACATGAAAGAAACATTTGCCCAGAAGAGAGAAGCATATGCTGGGATGGAAGACCAAATAGAGGATGCCCAATGCTCAAGATCAACAACAAAGATGAAAACACTTACACATTAGAGTAGTGTAGAAGAATATAGTATTAGGTATGGAGATATATCACCTACCAAGATCACATATAAATGGATTGATGATCAAGCATGGTGACAAGTATGTAGTGATCTAAGGAACACTCATGAATTCATTTATTCAGATGTTTTATGGATAATACATGTCAAGGAGGGATGTAATGATAGTATGTTATGTGACTATGGATGTGATATTATGAAATATATGTGTTGATAGAGGTGTTAATGCGTGGCACACATACTCCTTAAGTAATTATATTGGGTCAAATGAGTAAATTGTGGAATTAGTTATATTGGGAAATGAGTTCAACTATATTGGGATTAGTGGTTTACCCACCCATTATTAGTAATATAGATCTATATAAAAGAGATGAACATTATTGTGAAGTTCCTCTCAAAGTGAAATTTTCATATTGAGAAATCTTACAAAATTATTCCTTCTCTAAAGATTATTGTATGATATTTCCCTACTTTAAGGGTAAATATAACATTTAGGACTCTATTGTATATTGGGACATTATGGCTTACAATAATATCTTGTGTAATCTCTATCATATTTTACATAATATTTTTATTTTTTAGATATTTTGGATATTATATATGTAGATCTTGCCAACCTCATGAAGCAAAAGTGCAATCCAAGAGAAACAACATGAAAATTTTGTTGGGAATATTGTACAAGAACCAATTGATCAAAATCTATCTGTGACATTTTTATCTATAAAAATGGGGAGTAGTAAAGGCCCAAGAGGAACAAGAAAATATTGAAATCCTTGGTAATTATCATATTCATGAGAGATCAAGATTTTGAAACTGAAGTTACACACCTATCACCAAGAAACAAAAGGTATCCCTTTATGAGTTCACGCTTAAGCAAGCCAAAGAAATCATTAAGTAGAGTTGGATGATATTATTTATCGAGGGGATCTTCGAATGGTTTTATTCATGCACCATATTATGAATGAGGAAGACATTCCCATGATATTTAGTTTTAATTGCACTTTATATCAAACAACCCACCTCTTCCTTGGGACTAAGTTCAAAGTAGGCTCTTACACCCAAAAGTTAATGTTTGACTTATATTGGAAGACTTTCAATGGTCGTTACAATTTATTAAGATTAGGAAATATGACCTTTTTACAAATTTTATATAACTTAGGCTTAAATTTAATTGGATGTATACAATGTAATTAATATTGATTTGTATGAAGAAATAAAGAAGTGACTAAAGGAATAATATAAGAATCTTGAAATTAAGAATCTTCTATTATATGAGGGGTTTGATGCCAAGATGAGATTGTGTGAAAGCATAAAAAATAAAACTAGGATATGCATTAGAAGGTGGTACTATTGACCCTTCTAGTGAGGTCTTCAATCCACTTCCTATGTTAGTTATAAATTTAGCAACCTTTAAAGAAAAAATAACCAAACAAAATATATTGTCATAGAGATGGATAGGAAAAGAGCAAATTAGATACTTAATATAAAAATAATATGAGGGGATTCCTCAAGCTCAAGTTGAGGATAATCATGGCTCATATGAAACTATGTGGAAATCCATTAAAATGAGAAGGAAGGTAGTCAACTTGATCAATGAGTTATTTTAAAATATAAGCAAATGTTATAATGTATGGGATGATATGCACCATATTTTTAGAGGAGATATAAACATGGAAGTAATGGATGATGGAGAGATCGAGAGATGTGGGTGGAATAATGTCCCTTCATTAGGAATAACAATTCAATTTTTATTTTAAGTTTACTTTATTAGTGAGAAGATTGAACATACAACTCAAGTTCATACAACAGATAAAATTTTAGAGATTCAATAGGTCATGAAGAAAATGATTAACCTTAGGCTACCTACTCTTTTCAATCCAAGAAATAGAATAAGAAGAAAATGAGAATGGAAACATATCATAAAATCTCTAACATAATGATATTCAAGAGAGATACACTCCTTAGAGATAAATAATTGATTAGAGCTTATGATGGAATAATAAATGTAATGATCAAAGTTAAAGTATTTATCAAATAACATGGATTAATAAAAATAATAACTAACTAAAATTTTTAAAATATATTAAACATATTAAAAAAAAATTATTATAAAAAAATAAATATAAATAGTAAAATATTTCATCAAAACTCTTATAAAATAATGTGTCATTTGATGTTAAATGAAATTATTCATTATTTTTTTTATAGTGCCTTGCACAAACATATTAAAAATATATGTTAAATAAAATATTTTTTATCGGATGTTATTAAACTTCTAGGTAGATATCTTTTACACACCAAGGTGGATAGGCCTACCCTAAGGAACATGTTACTTTCTCTCACACAATTAAATTAAAAAAAATGTATATGTGAGAGAATTTTGTGTGGGAGAAGAAAAGATAATCACAAAGAACATCTAAGGGGACACCTATCACATGCATTAAGGTTAGTAGTTAATGTTTTGAGGGTCTTATTTGTTTGTATTAAATAATTTCAAAGTATAGAAAGGGATGTTGGGAAATGGTGAATCTTGTAGAAGAGTGTGGATCTTTAAATATTTATGTCTTGGGATTTATTTTTTTCAATAAAATTTTAAAGAAATTATTCTAATATTATTGTCTGAGATTTGGATATAATTTAATAATATTATAATTTAATTTAGTTATTATTAAAATTTTATTTTACAATTTTAAATTAAATATTTTAAATGATAATAAGAAGTTGTATGTAAATATTTGTTTTTTTTTTTATAATTGTATTAATTATTATATTATAATTTATATAAAAATATAATTATTTTTTAGAAATATGTTTATAATTGAAATGATAACGTAAATAATAAAATTTAATATATATTTTTTATTTTCAATCTTTTAAATTTTCTATTAATTATTTTACATGTATATAATTTTTTTTTTTTTTTTAATCTATATATTTTTTTTATTTGAGATATTGTAAATGCAGTCAACCATTTTTATTGAGGCAATGGTCAGTGATTTTAATTGAGGCAATGGTTAGTGATTTTAATTAGGGTTGCAAGAATCGACCTCATGATTTATATGGAAAGAATCCAAAACCCTTAGCCAAATTTACCACCCATGCGAACTTAATTTATTTATTTCTAAATAATAATTAATTATTAATTATATATTTATCTTATAATAATATAAAACATTTTACGGAGGAAATAAAGTGTATTGATAAAGCAACTTGATTATTATATATACCATTAATAATAATTACTAGAAGTATTAATATTAACTGATTATAATAATAATAATATTGAACTTCTTATCTATTTATAAAAAATTATATATATAAAATATTTTTTAAAAAAAATAAACTATAATTTTATTTTTTATATTTTCATAATAAAACTAAAGGTTGCATCGAATAGGTTTTAATGAACACCATCTGAATTGTATTCTTAGTGTTTAAGTATCTTGATAATCAGAGGTGACGATTATGAAAGTGATTTATTCCGTGCTATTGACAGCCCTTGACTTCGTAAACATTCCACATAATATGTTTTAACTGGGAGGGCTGATGTGACGGAGGTGTTAAGTCATTACATCCATTCATTTTTTTATAATGATAGATGTCAGTTCATGTATGGGGGATATATGTTTTTATTGGTAATGATAATACTCACAGCAGCAGTTAAAGTTGGAAAACCAATAAGTTAGAAGAGTAATAATATAACATTTCATAGTGACAATTTTGTTTTTTATAAAGTTTTATTTAACCATTTTCAAATATTTTAATTTGTTTATTGTTTTTGGTTATTTGTTGAGTTAATTTTACATTTTCTGAAAAAAAAATTGTAAAATAATGTGGAAAAATTATGTATTAGAAGAATACATTTAAAATTTAAAAATTTTGAATGACAATTTTAAATGGAATACAAATGTTTTTGAGAATTATATTTTTATATATATAATATTATAAAAAATATGAAAATTTAAAATTATTTATTTTTAAGATAGTAAATATTCAAAGAAATTAAGAAGATCGATTCGTGTTCTTTTAGTAAATCTATATCTCCAAAAATATGATAGACTTAGGAAGGTTGCAAACTAGATATTTAAGAGGATTAATTATAAGAAACAATATATTATCACTAAGAGGTGACTTTTTGAAGAAGTTTTTAAATAATAATCCAAATAATAATATCATTTTTTAATTTTTAATTATGATATCTATTTTAATTCAATACAATTTTATGAAAGATTGAAAAAGATTGAAAATAACCTAAATGTAATAAAGTAAATCACATCCCACTCAAATATATTTATTGAAAACTCATTTCAAAAGTTATCTCTAAAACAAATTTCAAATCTACATAAAATTAGAGAATATTTTTATTATTTGTACGAATTTTAAAAGTGTATTGCGATTCCTCTTTTATATTGATTAATATATCCCATCTCAAAGTTGAAAAAGATATCTACAAATAGTCAAATCGAATAATTAATGAGTTTCCTTCCTCCCCACGTCAAAGTTAAAAACGTATGAAGGAATGGAGTTTCCTTCCTGCACATGGATAAAAAGTGTCAAATTGTACCCTATTTCAAAGAGAACATCAAAAGCATAGAAGCTAAAATGGTCGAGACTCGAGATTTACTCGCCGTAATTTAATCTAACATCAACTGCGTAAGGCATCTTATTCTTTGTGATAACAAAATGACTTTAAATGTTTCCATCGTCTTTCCCTTCGTAATTGAAAAGCAAAGAATGTCGCGTGGGCCTGCACCTCCGCTCCTTCACATTCCCAGAAATGTTATTCCGTGTCTCTAAATTCTGATGAGCAGGTTTTATATATATACATATATACCCCTGTGGTAGAGATATACACATGATATATATAACATAAGAGAGGAAAATATATGCATAGATTGTCAGAATGAGACAATATATCCGTTCCAAAACCCCTCGCCTAAGTTGGACGCCACATCTTCACCAGTCTTTTCTCAATGCGATCTGCTGTCTTGGTGGCGAAAATAGTGAGTGCAAAAAAACTAATCACATGATTTTTTTCTATTATTTTGGACGAGTATTTCATGTGCTATTCAATTCTATTTTGTGCAGAGGCCACACCAAAGCTTATCAAGGAGGCCATGGACATAAATGGGCTGAGCACTTCCCACGTCAAAAGCCATCTTCAGGTGACCTCTTCAATCAAAAATATATATAGAAATAGATCTATATCAAAAATTAAAAGAAATTATACAAACTATTAATTTTCAACATGTTGAATTAGCGGGAATTGAATAAAAGTGACTCTTAAATTTCCATTTTATCGCATCTTCCCTGTCTAATATTTTTATATTTATAACTAAAAGGGAGAATTTTAAAAAAAATGATTACCTAGACATAATTTTGCAGATACTGCGCAAAGAGTAAGCTTCCTTTAACTAGTATTGCAAGTATAGCGAATAGGACAAGCTGTCAATCAAAATGAACATTAGTAAAATTTATATCTTGTTTAGTTTTTAAGTCTGGTTTCTTCGCAGCCTGGACAGCAACAATTTGATGCAGATAAAATTAGAAGAACGTCCTTCAATTTCTGTGTTTTTGTTTGTTTTCCGTATTATCAATGTTATTTCTTGTTTGCACTCACATGGCAGCTTAATTTATAATGCTTATTTGATTGATCACATTTGTAAATTAAACCCTAATTTATAATGCTGGATTCATAATGCCTTGTGTAATCAGGTGTTTAGCGGATTGAAATTTTCATTATATTTTTCATTTATCATGGCAGCTTCTCCTAACTTATCTGGTTTATATTGTCTTGCAGATGTACCGGAATATGAAGAAACATGAAAATTGCCAAGGTAATCAGATACTATTATCAACTAATGTTGGAGACAATCCAAGTCATTTATAAGAATTCGTAGTTCAAATCAATGGAATTACGTCTAAGCTTTCGAAACACGCAAATCTACTTTAAATACCAATTTCAGATTCGATTAGAAAGAAAATAATAATAATAAATATTAGTCTTCAGTGTGATTATTAAAAGGAAAATATTGGAACATCGGAAAAAGTGGTCCAAATTTTAGATGATAATTAGGAAAAACATTAGAATATTATTTAATATTGATGTTATTATTTTATTTTTCAACAGAACCCGAACAAGGAAATTACGATCTAGGAAAATTTGAGAATAAGAGAAAGCGTCCGAGAGGCAAAGATGGCAACGCCCCACTTTCAAAACTCGATCAGAAGCTGAAGGACAACTCCTTGCTGTACTCACACAAAAGGTTCTAAATCTTTGCATTTGATTGAACAGTGGCGGCTTTACGGGGTATTACTAATCTCATTCAATGTATTTCATGGTTTGGAAAATGCAGATTGAGGGCATGTGAAGTTCACTGTTCCTTAATAGATTGGGAACATGCCACTTCAACAGAACAAAGTACAGGATATGAGGATTGTAGTAACAGTATTAATGTTCAGTCGAATTCATCTCATCAGCAAGTTTGGTATCAAAATGAGCAAGTTAGAATCGGGAAGAACCCAAAACTAGATGCAGTGGTAAAATACAATTTTTCAAATTCTAATTTTATGTTTGGTTTGTTTTTTTTTGCTGTTTTTTAATTTATTTATTTTCTAACCTTCTTATAGATGCTACATTTGTATTTTTTACTTTTTCTTTTTGTTGGATAGTGGATTGGGTTAACGGATTAATTTATATTTTTTCAACAGGAAAATTGCGTGGAAGAACTGTCTGAGTTTATATACAGGCCATTGCACCGTACTCAAAAGAAAGGGGAGCAGGAGCAACATATCCCACCTGAATTGCAATTACAAGACAGCTTATGCCACAATTATGAGAAATTTTCATCATCTAGCACCAGAAATAAAAATAGGAAACCAGTTTTAGAACAGGATGAAATTTCATATAGCACCAGCAATGCTTCACAAGCAGTACTAGTTTTCAATGGTAATCAGTTTGGTAATTTTCGCAGAGCTGAATCGAAAGAAGCCATACTTCGAGAGGATGATGTCCGATTAGAATTGTCAATGTCAATTTCCTAATTTTTCTTTTGTACATATTTTATTCTTTTGGAAATCAATACTAACTAGGAAGGGAGAGTACTGCCAACTATCCCATACAGCAGTCCATTCTCTTTACAGATGAAGTTTCCATTCTGATTTCTTGACTCATATTTTCAGTAAATACTAGTTCAGGGGGCGGGACCCTCAACATTAATGGTTGTTGGACCTCTATTTCTTCAACTGGTTGATTCAAACAACCTCTATATCTTCATCTGGTTGATTCAATGGTAATAGGTGTAGAAAGCAAAGGACAAATTTAATCTAATACCAATCTAAAGAGGTGTATTAAATGTCTACATTTCGTGTATTCTTTTTATTCGGAGGACCGCTTCTATTTCTCTATTGTGTGGATCTAAGTGCATAGATTCCAAAATTACTAGATGGAGGGAAAATTTTGGAAAAGGGCATACCAGAAAATAAACACAACTCAAGGGTGTGACTTCAATTCGCTGTAACCTAGAAACTGCGCATAAGATAGAAGATGATTTGTAACAAAAATTTTAGAAAGTTTACATTATCATTTAAGAAATGATGTAAGCCATGGGATACCAAAATGCTTGTCACATGAAGATAGTTGTTATCATAGAATTTAAGTTCATGGAAATATGGGGTGGAAATTGGCATGTGATATTGTGATTAACCTGCTCTCATGTTTCAACTATTTCATTCATTTTAGTTAGTTATACATTTCATTTATTTTATTTTATTTTTGGATTGAAAAGTGATTTTTTATTAATCAAATAAGATATAATATAATGTTAGTCATATAAAAATAATGGGTGAAAAAGTCGCACCATAAAATCAAAATTATACTAAGCTAAATAAGCTTCGACAAGAGTACAAAATTTCAAAAATAGCAAACCCGAGGCCACACAAAGAAAACGTAAACTAACTAAAGTGTAAAGCAACCAAAAAAAGGTGGATAAGAGCACAAACAACAAAGATCTCATTAAGCAACAATAATGAACATGATAACAAAAGTAGAGGAGGAGGCAGAGGATCCTGTGAGTAATTTTCTCATTGTTCCCCTTGATCAGGTGCATCCTCATCAATTGGTAAGGGATCCCAACCATCATTTTGTTACTTGTTTTCATATTCATCCTATTTGACAAGCAAAATGGCAAGAGCCAGCTGAAGAAATTTACCCTGAGAAGTGTAGGCACAACTTCCCCCTCTGCCACTATTTTTATTAGACCAATTAGTCCCATTGTGGGGTGGGGAGTGCTTGCATAAAGTGAGGAGAGAGGCTCCTCTAGCTGCAATACCAATGGCTAGGATATCCTTGATACCAACCCCCACACCCACGCCCTTGAAGGGGAGAGTGGTGGTGAGGAAGATCAGGAAGTTCACAGCTGACAGCAAACAAGGCATTTCCCTAATGGTCCAAGAGAATTTGAAAATGATGTAACTCCTTCCAAACTTTATTTGTTTGACTCTAGATTTTTAGGGCAACATTATAAATCATAACAATTTTGTTAATTACATAAAATATATTACCATATCTTAATGATTAAAACATGATTTATTTCTATTTTTTCAAATCTAAAAAAGAATGTTAGCATGAAAAAAATACCAAATATATTTTGTATCTTGTAGGAAATAAGGTAGAGTCCCCCAAGAGAGCCATTTTCAAGTGAATAATTCACCCCAAAAGGGATTGAAAATGGTATGAATCCAACTCCAAGAAGACTAAGCATGAAGATAAAGTCAAAAAAAGGTGTTTAATAGTTTTTAGGTGTTGGCAAGAAGGATAGATGGGATTTGAGATCCCCGTGTGCTTGAGTCCCTCACCAATAGGCAAACCCTAGTAGATAATACACCAAAGAATATGGGATTTCTTAGCCTTGATAATAACTACCCAAATATTAGCAAACCTTCTAGACCACATAGAAGGAAAAGATCTAATATTTTATTTCTGATTAAGGGTTTGAGTTTCGATGTTTTGAGAAGCCAAATTAATTTACCCCAAATGAGGGGAATAATGATTAAAGGGAATAATTATAGGCTATTACCAATCTTTCCACCATGGAACAAGGGAATTAACACTAATTTTTTTATTACTCCTCAGGTATGGAACTTTAGAACCCAATAATAGACTATGCATCTTCATTATTACTATTAAACTTATCCTTAAAAATATTCCATAGGATCCAATCCTAATTTATCTTGCAGAACAAATCTCTAACCATTTTAATACCCTTTTTGAACAATTTCAAACCTTTGATCCAAAGAACCATGGCAAAGGGAACTTTTTGATAATATAGCATAGGATACCACTATGGGAAAAGAGAGTTTAGAGAAAGACCATTTTGAAACCCTTCCCTCACCCAAATGAGGTGAGTTTTGAGACTCTACCAAGCCTTCCAAATGATTTTATTAAAAAAGGTGTCACCTATATTAATAGGAACATGGGTAATGAGATGGTTGTGTAGACCAATACCTTGCGAGGCATTTTGGACAAGAGGGAGTCCTTGAGAAATGCAATGTCTCAACAAAATTTTACAAGATTCATCACCTTCCAAGCCTTTTATGATCCATTTGACATTGAGAAAAAGACCTTGCATTTTAATGTCAGTAAGCCCAAACCCACTAGCTTTTTTAGGTTCACAACAAATGGCCCAAAAGACTCTATGGAAACCATGATGGCCTTCAGATTTGTCCACAAAAATTTGCTTGAGAGATTCTCTATCATAGCATAGGATGCATTAGACGGAGCCCAATAGGACAAGTAGTAAACATGAGTAGCAGTCAATACTTTAAATCAAATATGAAACTTCCCTACTAAATTCAAGGGTTTAGTGATGGGTAAGTGCACAAAGTTGGGGGACAAAATGGGCCCTACCCATGGACATGTTATTCCTAAAATTTTAGAAATCTAAACTTTTGTAGATAATTTGAGATGGATACACTCAAATTTTGAGGATGTTGTAAAAACAAGAATTGTAGAATTTTGAGTCTAGTTTCCAAAATATAATTTTTAAAAAATGGTTAGGTATAACTAGAAATTGTTTTATGAAAATAGAGTAGATAGTCGGTTATGTGGCCCCTAATTTTTTAAGCATTATTTAATATTATTTTAAACCCTTTTGTAAACATTTATATAAGATCATCTAGTTTATAATCTATTATTTTATTTATTAATTTTACAAGTAAATATGTCCTAAAACTAACCAAAAAAAGGATAGCTAACCATGTGCCCCCTAACTACCTCAAAAAAATGAAAACTATTTTGTTTCAAATGTGTGTATAATTAGGCCTATATTGTAACCATATAATTAATTTTACATTTGGATCAATGAAAAAAAGATACACAAACATGTATAGGCATGTATATTTTTAGCATGTAGTGGCCTAAAAAATATATAATTATAAATCAATGTAGATAAAAACTTTAAAATGGTCTAAAAAATTAAAAAGAACATATATTTAGAAAGGGGAAAGCATGCTCATCATTATGATAATAGTTTTATGAATTGACTCATTGAAATTCATAGTGTATTTGGTGATAAAAGTTTAAGTTTGTTATTTTTTATCCAAACTCTCAAATTCGACTATGTGTTGACAGGTCCAAGCCTTTGGTTCAGGAATCCAAGTCATTTCCAAGCCAAAAGATTGATTTTGAATTCAAACTTAGCATAGTACATAGCACTATAATGCATACACATTTTATCACACACACGTTATTACATGCACAAATTATAATTAAGAAAAATGTGTGTTTTAAATGCAAAACAACCAAAGCACATACGTGCTATAATGCATCCACACTATAACACATATGTGTTATGGTAAGGTGACAAAACCTCTAAAAAACTATATATATATTATTTTTATTTTATTTTTTTATTTTTATTTTTGAGGTTTTGTCACCTTATCATAACACATATGTGTTATAGTGTGGATGCATTATAACATGTATGTGCTTTGGTTGTTTTGCATTTAAAACACATATTTTTCTTAATTATAATTTGTGCATGTAATAACGTGTTATATATATATATATATATATATATATATATATATATATATATATATATATATATATATATATATATATATATATATATATATAGTTTTTTAGAGGTTTTGTCACCTTCCAAATTACTTTTTGAAATTTTTAGGATTCCTAGGTTTGTGAAATAAAAGTTTACAAACCAATGCACACCCACCCATTCCTCCATTTAACTTATAATTAGATCCATCATGGGCAAAAAAGTGACACAACAACATCATAATCATTTGTGACTATGGTAAATAGGGATAATTTGGGCCACATTTATGTGTGGTCACCCCAATTAAATTTGAATCCATGTCAAAGTGTTGTGCATGGGAAAATATATGTTACATTCATGACCCATGCACACCCAACCACCTATTCATGTTGATTTTACTTGTAATTAAGTCCATTATAGACCAAAAGTGACATAAAAACACTATATCCACTTATGACCAAGGTATATGCAAATAATAGGCCCACCACACTAATTTAACCCATACATAATGAAGTTCATTCAATGATATCAAGCAGTTGAAACCAACTATCATATTAATAAGACAGGAATTAACCATCAGATCATGTTACCCACACCTGGATTTCATTATGTATCATATCAACATCTTGAAATACATATAAATATGACATCAGTTTATTCCATGATATGGATATGTACTACATCAAACAAATAATTCATACCATGTTAGGCATTATGTACATTGGGTCACTTTAGTCATATCATACATATTACGTATGTAATTTAATAACATTGATCATTGATGAAATTATTCACTTATTGATAGACTTATTCAATAGATAGAGTGAACTAGATATGGCTGATAGCATTGATAGACCTTGGCCCCTATCTCTATTCATTATAAATTTATATCTAAATCCATTTGTAAGATTGGGGTGCCAATATATATTTTGTCAATCAAATTATATAGTATGTCAATGCAAATTATATTTTGTATCTATAAAGTGGAGGGTAGTCTCATGATCATGTCATTGTTCATTGATGAAATATGGTGTCACCGTATCATTCATTCCTATTTATTATAATTGAATGATACACATATATTAGGTATGTGACATGTGTTAGGTTGTGGAGCTAAAAGCTTCAACCTTTTGCAAAATGAAGGAACAGAAGGTTGCTGAGATCCAGGAGCACCGGCGTCAGCAGCAGGACCGACGTCAGTCGAGACCAGTGCAGAAGGCCACTAGCGACGGCAGGGAGTCGGCTGACGTCGGCAGAACCAGACAAGCAGGGACCGGCGTCAGTCACCTGTGTGTTCCAGAACTGCTCATTTCACAGACAGTTAGTTAAGTGAACGAAGAGTTTGCATGTTAAGACCAGTTAGAGTCTTGGGCTGCGAGGATAATTGTCTAAATTAAGAGTCTAAGTTATTGTTTAAGTTAGGGATCTATTTATAGACCCATTGGCATGTATTGTACATGTAAGAGATAGAAAGGAAGAGTTCCTTCTAGTTGTAAGATCATTGAGTTGCAGGTTGTTGCAAGCTCATAGGAGATCTACATGTAAGTTTGGTCTGTTGAATTGCAGGTTGCAGGTTCATGGGAGATCAACTTGAAGTGCTATAGAGTGCTTGGTGTACCGGCAGGGTTATTACTGACTGGTTGGTGAGGTGAACACCAATTCGGTGTGTGAGTTGGTTGTTGGGACCGTTTTTTGTGTAGGAGAGTGTGTGTGAGAAGAATTACTGTACACTTGAGGTGTGGCAAACCTTTGTAAGGTGGAAGAGTGTGGCGGCTCTTTGTTGTATTCTTTTCTGTAAAGTGTTAATACAAGATAGTGTATTGTCTCTCATATTCTGTGCTATTGGTGAATTCTAGATACTTGTGTTTTTGGTTATTTCTGCATATTTAATTGCTTATATTTGGTAATCATACTGTGCTCTTTCTGAGGAGCAAGATCCTAACAGGAGGAATCAGAACAGGTGTGTTTGTTCTTGGATTTCCCTCACCCCCTACAACATGATTAACATTGATTCATTCACTTGGAGGAAATATGCCCTATATAGATATGGGATATGGATATGACATTGATTCATTGTGGTCATACTCATATCTGATAAGGCAAGGTGGAGTAATTAGTTAACTCATTATGACCATGACTCAAATATTATGAATTCAAAGTCTATTCAACCCTCACCCTTCTCAAATATATATATGGATAGGTGACTTCCCATATACTTTCTTTCACCAATAAATATAATAGATTAATTGAGTCTATGTCTATGGATAGGGACCTCATAATTATCCCTCACCATCCCTAATAACTCCCTCATTAACCATCATCCCCACTCATCATACCTAGTCACTCCCTCATTAACCATCATCTCCACTCATCATACCTAGTCACTCCCTCATTATCCATCATCATCCCTCATCCTACCTAATCATCCCTAGTCACTCCCTAATCTACCTCATTTTCCCTAAAAACACCCTCATTAACACTCATCATCCCTCATTGTCCCTAAACATTCCTTAATCAACCCTCTTTTTACCTCATCATCTGTAATAACCCCCTCATCATATTCCTTATATGTTATGAAAATTTTATGTGTGTGTGTGTGTAAAGAGTGGGGTGGTGTCAAATAGAGGTGGTGAAGTGGGGGGGCATGAAGGGGGGTAATATGTATTTTTTGGGTGACCTTCTCTATGATAGTACCCAGTTCTCATTCTATTCTTTAGTGTCGAGTGTCCATTCAAGATATCCAAAATTTCCCATTTAGTAGGAATCAAGTGTTCATTTTGTTGTTGATCTTATAGTGCTTATTCGATTTATTTCATCTGAAACATGTGTTTTAGTTTCCATTCAATAACAAGGAATGGATTGAATCAGTGTTGGACACATGGGGTAGAGATGGTCACCTAAATAATAGATATTACCCCTATATCTAGATAAGGCATGAGACTTTTTCATCATCCCTCACCATCCTTAATCACTCCCTCATCATCCCTCATTTTCCCTAATCACTCCCTCATCAACCTTTGTCATCCCTAATCCCTCCCTCTTCATCTCTTAACATCCCTGATCACTCCCTAATTGAATCTCATCATCCCTAATCAATCTTTACTAATCCATCAATATCCCTAATCAATCCCTCCAATACCTTTATGGTAGTTTTAATGGCTTTCTGCTTGTGCTCGATCATCCCTAGTCACTCCTTTCTCTATATAGGATAGAATGCACCCTCTCCTTTTAAGATATGGATCAATCAATGCTCCTTATCCTTTTTCTATATAGGTGATAATTCCCCCTCTCCTACTTCTAAAGCATCCCTTGATAATGCACCCTCTCTAGTATCCTTTGATCTGATAATGCCCCCTCTCCTTTAGCCCTTTATTTGATAATGCGCCCTCTACTAATTTTAAATCATGAGAATGCCTTCACTCCTTTCCAATTATGTCTTGAGTATTCAATTAAATATTAAGTATCAAGTATTAATTCCCCCTCTTATTTTTAAAGCATCCATCGATAATTCCCCCTCCATATCCTTGGATATGATAATACCCCTTCCTTTATCCCTTGATTTGATAAAGTCCTCTCTATTAATTTTTAATCATGATAATGCCCCCTATCCTTTCCATATCCTTGAATATGATAATACCCCTTCCTTTATCCCTTGATTTGATAAAGTCCTCTCTATTAATTTTTAATCATAATAATGCCCCCTATCCTTTCAATATATGGTTTGGATATTCGATTACATATTCTATGTGAAATTGAAGAATATTTTTACTATTATAATTTGCATGGGTCCTAAGAGTATACTCTGATTCCTCTTTTATATTGATTAATATATCTTATCTCAAAATTGAAAAAGATGCCTACAAATAGTCAAATCGAATAATTAAGGAGTTTCCTTCCTACCCACGTCAAAGGAAAAACGTATGAAGGAAGGGATTTCTACCATTCCAGCAAATGGATAAGAAGTGTGAAATTGTCCTCTATTTCAAAAGCATAAAATGTAAGTCAAGACTCGAGATTTATTCGCCGTATCTCTTGCCATTTTTCATACGGTTAAACCCTAATTTAATCTAACATCAACTGCGTAAGGCATCTTATTCTTGGTGATATCAAAATGACTTAAATGTTTCCATCGTTTTTCCCTTCGTGATTGAAAAGCAAGGAGTGGCGCGTGGACCCGCGCCTCCCCTCATTCACATTCCCTGAAATGTTATTCCGTGTCTCTAAATTCTGATGAGCAGCTTTTATATACATACATATATACCACGTTAAGGGAAGCCCTTTGGTAGAGATATACACATGGTATATATAACATAAAAGAGGAAATTATATGCATAGATTGTCAGCATGAGATAATATATGCGTTCCAAAACCCCTCGCCTAAGTTGGACTCCACATCTTCACCAGTTTTTTTTCAATGCAATCTACTGTGTCGGAGGCGAAAATCGTGATTCCAAAAAAAGAATCCCATGATTTTTTTCTATTATTTTGGATAAGTATTTAATGTGTTATTCATTTCTATTTTGTGCAGAGGCCACACCTAAGCTTATCAAGGAGTTAATGGACATAAAAGGGCTGAGAACATCCCACGTCAAAAGCCATCTTCAGGTGATCTCTTCAATCAATCAAAACATATATAAATAATGAAATAGATTTATATAAAAAATTAAAAGAAATAATACAAACTATTAATTTTTTTTAAATCTGGGCTGCAAAATAACGTATTTTCAACGTGTTGAACCAGTGGGAATTGAATGGTAGTGGTTCTTGAATTTCCATTATCTCACATCTTCCCTATCTAATATGGTTAGAATTATATATATGAGATAAGATTGAAAAAAATGGAAAATGATTACCACTATAAAGAGGATAATTGCAAATGCTACGCAAAGAGTAAGCTTCCTTTAACTAGTATTGCAAGTAAAGCAAATAGGACAAGCTGTCAATCAAAATAAAAATTAGTAAATATTGTATCTTTTTTAGTTTACGTCAGGTTTCTTTGCAGCATGGACAACAATAATTTGATGTAAATGAATTTACAAAAACATTTTTTAATATATGATTTATTTTTTGATTGAAGAGCATATTTACATTAATAAAAATAAGTATTGAAGTATAATGTTAATCATACAAAAATGGTGAAAAAGTCACATTCCGAGAGTAAAGTCAAATCGAGGATAAACAATCCTCACGAAAAAACAAGTTTTAATAAAGGATCAATCAAGACCAATAAAAAAAATCACATAACAACTAAGAGAACAAACAAAAGAGCACATAGTAATAAAGTGAACAATTAAGTTACCGCAGCAAACATGGTGGCCATGCGAGGCGGTGGAGAAGGCCAGTTTTATGACTTATCTCCCCATCCTCCCTAAATAAGAGGATCAGTGTCCACAGGAATAGACTCTCAACCATCATTTGTTTACTCAACATTAGTTTTATCCTTGTTTTTATATGGAGAAATGGTAAGAGTGAGCCAAGAAAATTTATCTTGGGGAGGAGGACCCCAACCCCTATTATCACCTCCACTTTTGGAAGAACTACTTGTTTGGTCATGTCACAAGGAAGACCGGTGAGGTGATTATCTATGCGGGAAAAGGCTCGTGTCAGTTTTGGAAATATTGTTGGTGTGGTCCGTGTCCTTGCTCACGTAGAGCCAAAGGTAACCATGGTAACTCTGGAGGCTCTTGGCTAACAACACATTGGGCATTTCCCCAGTGGTTAAATAGACACTGAAGATGGTTGAGTTCCAAGAGAACTTTGTCAGTCTGACTTTAAATCTAGAGAGTAATATTGGATAGAAGAATAGTTTTGTTAGTAATAGAAAAATTATGTTCCATTTTTTCATAATTAAAGCAAGCATAGTTCCTAGCTTTCTAGATTTGAAATAAAATGTCAGTGTGAAAAATTTGCCAAAATCTATCATATTTTGTAGGGAACAAAGCAGAGACCCTCAAGAGAGCCATCTTCTATATAAAAAATTCGAATCTAAATCAATGAAAGAGGAAATGAATCCAACATCACACAAACTAAACATGAGTGCAAAACCAAAAATAACGATTGATAATCTCAAATTGACAATAAGCTGGTAAAATAACATTTGAAACCTCCATATGCTTAATCCGGTTACCCATAAACAAATCCTAAAAGAAAACACACCAGAAAAAAAGTGTTTTTTGAGGCTCTATGAGAGCAGACCGCACATTGTGAAATCTTCTGACCCAAGTCCCATGTTTTTTTTTCCTTCCAATATTATTTCTGGATAGCACTCACATGGCAGCTTAATTTTTAATGCTTACTTTATTGACCACATTTTTAAATTAAACCCTAATTTATAATGCTTGATTCATGATCTCTTATGTAATCAGGGGTTTAGTGGATTGAAATTTTCATTATATTGTTCATTTTTCATGGCAGCTTCTCCTAACTTCTCTGGTATATATTGTGTTGCAGATGTACCGGAATCTGAAAAAATATGAAAATTGCCAAGGTAATCAGATGCTATTATCAACTAATTTTGGAGGCAATCCATGTCATTTATAAGAATTCGTAGTTTAAATCAACCGAATTAAGTCTAAGTTTTCAGAACACGCAAATCTAGTTTAAATACCAATTTCAGGTTGATACATGTATATCTATATATATGTCTTCAGTATGCTTATTAAAAGAAAAATATTGGAACATCGGAGTAAGTGGTCCAAAATTTAAATGATAGCTAAGAGTAAAATTTATAATATTATTTAATATTCATGTCATTATTTTATTTTCCAATAGGACCCGAACAAGGAAACTACGATCTAAGAAAATTTGAGAATAAGAGAAAGTGTCCGAGAGGCAAAGATGGCAACGCCCCACATACAAATCTTGATCAGAAACTGAAGAACAACTTATATATGACCCTTTGCATTTGATTGAATAGTGGTATTACTAATCTAATCCGAAGTATTTCATGGTTTGCAAAATGCAGCTTGAGGGCATGTGAAGTTCAATGTTCCTTAATAGATTGGGAACATACCACTTCAAGAGAACAAAGTACAAGTTATGTGGATTACATTAATTGTAGCAGCAATATTAGTGTTTAATCGAATTCATCTCATCAGCAAGTTTGGTATCAAAATGACCAAGTTAGAATTGGGAAGAACCCAAAATTGTTGATTTTTGTAGCTCGAAAGGTGGAATGTGGAATTGTTTTAAAGCAACTCAAGATTAGATATGCTTTAAAACAATTCGAGTTGGACTTTTAGCAACAGTAGTTTCTATTCTTTAAATAGAATTTTTCTGAGTTGGTAAGGATAAGATAAATCCTAGAGTGATTTTATGTGTTTAAAAAAATAAAATAAAAAAAAGCCAAAGAAAGCAAGGAAAGCTTCTTTTTCTTGCATGCTAAGGAAAGCTTATTTTCCTTGCACGCTAAGGAAATCTTCTTTTCTTGCGCGCTAAGGAAGTTTTTTTTCTTGCACGCTAAGTAAAGCAGCTAGGCTCTCTATAAAAGTAAGATTGTTGTAGCAAACTCAGACATTGTATTTTTTTGAAAGAGAAGTTTGTTGTTACGCTGAATAGAAGATCCAACATTTGCAGGTTTTTCCCCACATTGGGGTTTCCTGGGTATATCTGTGTTATTATATTTTTTTTGTATTGGCTTATTGTTATTTTTGCTTTTGTTGTCATTAGTTGTTAATTAACCCAGTTGTATTAATCGCTATAAATCAGATTTATGTTTGTGAATTTATTGTGGAATTAATCTGTTGCTGGGTTATAGAAATTAACATGGTATCAGAGCTCTAAACTCTGAATACGAAGCCAAGATTTGTAATGCAGATTTCAAGAAAAAAATCAGTTCTTTTTGTGGCTATGGCAACCAGCGTTCGCTACAAGGACAGGCTTGAGGGTGTGTCTAACTTCTTGCAGTGGAAGGTTCAGATTATGTCTGTTCTCAAGGAGAACAGGCTGTGGATCTATGCTAGCACAGAAGTGACTCCACCAACAAATGATCCTGTTGCCTTAGATTCACATGAAGTTAAAGAGGCCAAGGCTCAGAGGATTATCCTGAATGGAGTAAGAGATCATTTGATTCCTCATTTATCGGGGAAAGACACCGCCAAGGAGATGTGGGATTCGCTCACAAAACTTTATCAGAGCGACTATCAAAGTCGTAAGATGATGCTCAAGGACAAATTGCATAATACCAAGATGTCCAAAGGCAAGAGTGTGACCTCTTACTTTTCCAAGCTAACACAGGTCAGGGATGAACTTGCTGCTGTTGGAGAGATGATTACAGAAGATGAGTTGGTGCGTATAGCCTTGAATGGTTTTTCAAAACACTGAGAAGTGTTTGTCAAGTGTGTTGTTGGCAGAGATTAGCTACCTGATTGGGCAAGACTTTGGGATGATTTTGTTCAGAAGGAGATCTGTGAAGGTGCTCATCAGGGAGATTAGACAAAGAAGGGTCAAGATGAAGAAAATCTTGCTCTTACAAGCAAGGGTAAGAAGAAGTCCAATAAAGAGCAATCAGAAGGTTCTTCTTCCAAGAGTGGGAAGAAGAAAGATCTGAGCAAGATTAAATGTTTTTTCTACCATCAGATGGGTCACTATGCCAGTCAATGTCCGAATAAGAAAATAAGGACAAGCAAAAGAAGTAATTTGCTGCTACAGCAGAGGTGGACGAGTTTGCTTCAAAATTTGAGAATGAGTTTTCACTTATTGCCTGTCTCTCAAGTTCAAGTGCCAATAGAGTATGGTATATTGACAGTGGGGCTTCTTGCCACATGACGGGAGTCAAAGAATGTTTCACCAAGTTGGAGGAGAAGAACCTAGATTTCTATATTGAGCTCGGAGATAATGCCAAGTACCATGCAACTGGTATTGGCACCATTAAGTTTCAGAGGGAGTCTGGCAAACCTTTGCTGGTGGAGGATGTGTTGTATGTCCCTGGCATGACAAAGAATTTAATCTTAATTTTTGCCTTGGAAGACAAGGGTTACATCGTGACCTTTGAGAGGGGAAAAGTCTATATTCATCCCAAAGATTCCAAGATTGCAAAAGTGATTGGTGTCGGGTATGGCAGCCTGTTTCGATTACAGTTTGAGCCAGCACATGCATTGGTTAGTAGCTATAAAGGGATAGGATAATTGTGGCACAGGAGGATGGCTCACCTTCACCATGGAGCTCTTAATATTCTTAAGGAAATAGTGACAGGGCTGCTTGAGATGAAGACAAAATAGCATGAGGTGTGCAAGGGTTGTGCTCTTGGGAAATATGCCAAAACCAATTTTCCAAGTATCGGCACTAGATCCGAAGGGATTTTGGATCTCATACACTCAGATGTGTGTGGACCTATGTTAACAACATCCTTGAATAGATATGAGTATTATGTTACCTTCATTGATGATTTCTCCAGGAAGACGTGGATATATTTCATGAAGAATAAAGATGAGGTCTTCAGTAGGTTCAAAGAGTTTAAGGCTCTTGTAGAGAACCAAACTGGGAAGAAGATCAAGATACTAAGGTATGATAATGGAGGTGAGTAGACCTCGAATGCCTTCAAAGATTTTTGTGCTCAGGAAGGTATCAAGAAAGAGTTGATAGTTCCATACAACCCTCAATAGAATGGGGTTGTTGAATGAAAGAATAGAGCTATCATTGGAGTAGCCAAGGCCATGCTTCATGATCAGGATCTGCCTTGGTTCTTATGGGCAGAAGCTTGCAACATAGTTGTGTATTTGCAAAATAGGAGCCCTCACAAAGTGTTGGGCAAATTGACTCCAGAAGAGGCGTTCACTAGTAAGAAACCAGATTTGGGGCACATTCGCATCTTTGGATGTCTTGTGTATTGTCACATTCCTAATGAGAAGAGAACCAAGTTGGAACCTACTACAAAGAAGGGTATCCTTGTTGGGTACAGTGAAACTTCTAAGGCTTATTGAGTTTATATTCATACTCTCAGGAAAATAGTGGTTTGCAGAGATGTGAAGTTTGAGGAAGAGAGGGCTCTTCAAAATTCAAGTAAATTGATGAATGAGGAGGAACAAACATCCACAATTGAGGTAGCACAAATTCGTCAAACTTCAGTCATGCAAGCTGGAGAGCTGAACAAGCAGGATGATCAGATAGAGGAACAAATAATTCCTCAGCCTCAAATTCCTATTAGTGAGAAGAGGAGAAATAGGGCAGCTGAGCAAACATTAAGAGAGGTTCAAGATTATGTAGGTGATCCTCAAGATTCAGTCAGATAAAGAAGGGATCCTAGATGTTATTCAGATTATGTGGCACTTATGAGTGAATTAATTGAAGTAGAGCCTTCCAGCTTTTAGGAGGCATCCAAGCACCAAGTATGGAGAGATGCCATGGTGGAAGAGTATTCTTCCATCATGAAGAACAATGTGTGGGAGGTAGTTCCAAGACCAGAAGATAAGTCTGTGGTGGGCTCGAGATGGATGTATAAGATTAAGCATGCTACAGATGGTAGTGTGGAAAAGTTCAAAGCTTAGTTTGTGGCTAAGGGGTTTTCAAAGAAGGAAGGAGTCGACTATGATGAGACTTTCACTCCTATAGCTAGGTACTCATCCATAAGAGCTATCATTTCTATAGCAGCACAGATGGGTTGGAGGATTCATCAGATGGATGTAAAGATGACCTTCCTCAATGGGGTGATTGAGGAAGAGATTTACATAGAGCAACTAGAAGGGTTTGAAGCACATGAGAGGGATTCTCATGTATGTAGGTTGAAAAGAGCACTGTATGGACTCAAGCAGGCTCCTAGGGTGTGGTATTCACGTATTGATAGTTACTTGTAGAGTGTGGGCTTCATCAAGAGTGAGGTATATTTGAACTTGTACTATGTTCAAGTGAAGGGTAAACTTCTCATATTGTTTTTATATGTTGACGACCTATTTCTCACAGGGTCAGAGGACCTCATAGCACACTGCAAGTGAGATCTTGCAGGAGAGTTTGAGATGAAGGACTTGGGGTTGATGCACTACTTTCTAGGATTGGATTTGTGGTAGAAAGAGGGAGAAATCTTCCTTAGACAAGGGAAGTACTTGATTAAGATCTTGAAGCGATTCAGGATGGAAAACTATAAGCCTATGTCAACGCCACTTGTGACCAACTGGAAGAAGATTGATGCTTCTAGATCAGAGGCAGTGGACCCTACTTTATACAGATAGTTGATAGGCTCTCTTATGTATCTGGTCAACACCAGGCCAAACATTTGTTTTGCAATGAACTCACTCAGTCTGTTTATGGTGGAACCTAAACGTGTTCACTGGATAGCTACAAAGCATGTTTTGAGATATCTCCAAGGCATAGTTGATTATGGGCTGAAGTATGTTCAGCGGGATGGAGTGAAGCTCAAGGGTTTTATTGATGCAGATTGGGTAGGCAGCATAGCTGATCGAAAGAGCACTTCAGGGTGTAGTTTTAGTTTGGGATCAGGAGCAGTCTCTTGGTATAGTAGAAAACAGAAGTCAGTGGCACTGAGTTTTGTAGAGGCTAAGTATATGGCTACATGTGAGGCTATCTGGCTTCAAAAACTTCTAGCTGGGCTCTTTAATCAAGAGCTAGATCCTACAGTCATTTATTGTGATAATTAGAGTTGTATCAAACTCTCTGAGAATCCAGTGTTTCATGACAAGTCAAAGCACATTGAGATCAAGTATCACTTCATCAGAGATTGTGTGGAGAAGGGAATAGTGAAGCTCAATTACATTCCTACGGACGAACAAATTGTAAATATCCTGACGAAGGCCTTGATGAAGATCAAGTTTGAATTCTTCAGGAACAAGTTAGGTGTGGTACTAGAATACCTTCCTTGCTAAGAGGGAGTGTTGATTTTTGTAGCTCGAAAGGTGGAATGTGGAATTGTTTTAAAGCAACTCAAGATTAGATATGTTTTAAAATAAATCGAGTTGGATTTTCAGCAACAGTAGTTTCTATTCTTTAAATAGAATGTTTCTAAGTTTTTAAGGATAAGATAAATCCTAGAGTGATTTTGTGTAAAAAAAAAAAAAATCTAAAGAAAGCAAGGAAAGCTTCTTTTTCTTGCATGCTAAGAAAAGTTTTTTTTCTTGCAAGCTAAGTAAAGCAGCTAGGCTCTTTATAAAAGTAAGATTGTTGTAGCAAACTCAGACATTGTATTTTTTTCGAAAGAGAAGTTTGTTGTTAGACTGAATAGAAGATCCAACATTTGCAGGTTTTTCCCCGCGTTGGGGTTTCCTGGGTATATATGCGTTATTGTCTTTTTTTTGTATTGGCTTATTGTTATTCTTGCTTCTGCTGTCATTAGTTGTTAATTAACCCAATTGTATTAATTGCTATAAATCATATTTATGTATATGAATTTATTGTGGAATTAATCTATTGCTGGGTTATAGAAATTAACAAAAATTAGATGCAGTGATAAAATACAATTTCTCAAATTCTAATTTTATGTTTTTTTTGTTTTCTTGATTTCTTTTTCTTTTTCATTTCTTTCTTTTTAGCCTTCTTATATATGCTACATTAGTATCTTTTTCATTTTCTTTTTGCATAGCGAATTGGGTTAATGTATCCATTTATACTTTTTCAACAGGAAAATGGCATGGAAGAACTGTTTGAGTTTATATACAGGCCATTGCACTATAATAAAAGAAAAAGGGGGGCAGGAACAACATATCCTATTTGAATTGCAATTACAAGACAGCTTATGCCACAGTTAGATGAGCAATCAGAATAGGCAATTCAGTTTTAGAACAGGATGAAATTTCATATAGCACCAGCAATGATTCACAAGCAGTATTAGTTTTAAATGGTAATCCATTTGGTGATTTTTCGAGAGCTGAAACGGAAGAAAAAGATGGTTTACCATTTGATAAAAAAACCCATACATAGAGAGGATGATGTCCGATTAGAATTGTCAATGTCAATTTCCTAATCATTCTTGTGTAGATATTTTTTTCCTTTTGAAAATCAATGTTAACTAGGAAGGGAGAGTAATGTCAGCTGTCCCATAAGGTAATTCATTCTCTTTACAGAAAATGTTTCTATCCTGGTTTCTTGACTTACATTTTCTATAAATGCTAGTTCAGGGGGCGGGAGCCTCAAAATTAATGGTTCTTGGACCTCTATTTCTTCGCCCGCTTGATTTAATAGTAATGGGTGAAGAAATCGTGGGACAAGTTTAATCTCAGACCACTCTAAAGAGGTGTATTAAATGTCTACATTTCATGTAATCTTTTTATTCGAAGGACCGCCTTTGTTTCTCTATAGTGTGGATCGAAGTGTATAGAGTGCAAAATTATTAGATGGAGGAAAGAAATTGTTAAAGGGCATACTAGAAAACAGACACAACTAAAGGATGTGACTTCAATTCCTTTAATTTAGGAACTGCTCCTAAGATAGAATGTGATTTGTAACAAAAAATGTTATAAATTTTGCATTATCATTTAAAAATTGAAGCCATGGCATACTCAAATGCTTATCACATGAAGATAGTTGTTATTATAAAAATTAATTTTATGGAAAGACGGGGTGGAAAGATGATGTGTGATCTTGTGATTAATCTGTTTTTATGTTTTAGTTATTTTATTCATTTTAGTTAGTTACACATTCAATTCATTTACTTTTATTTTTTTATTGAAAATTGTATTTTTATAAATAAAATAAGATTTAACAAAAATGCTAGTCATACAAAAAAAAAATGGGAAAAAGTCACACCCTAAAAACAAAGCCACATCAACCTAAACAAGTCTTGAAAAGATCACAAAATTGCAAAAAGGGCCAACCCAAGGCCTCATAAACCAAAGCTAAACTAATTCAAGTGCACATAAACCAAAAAAGAGTAGATAAGAAACACAAACAATAAGGAGCTCATTAAGTAACAGTGCATGGCAGTAGGCAAAGTAGGAGGGAGTGGAGGATCTTGTGAATTTTCTTCCCATCCCCTTAAGCAGGGGGGTCCTCATCCATTGGTAAGGGATCCTAACCATCATTCTATTTCTTGTTTTTAGATTCATCATGTCTAACATGAGAAATGGTAAGAGCCAATTGAGGAAATTTGTCTTTCAGAAGTGAGGCCTAACTTCCCCCTCCACCACTATTTATATTAGACCAATCAATGTCACCATGAGGTGGGGAGTGCCTGCATAAGTGAAAAGAGGGGCTTCTTTGACTACGAGACTAACAGTTATGAGATCGTTGATGCCAACCCCCACACCTGCACCCCAATGGGGGAGAGATGTGGTAAGGGAGATCAAGAGGCTCACAATTAATAGCACAAAGGGCATTTCCCCAATCATCCAAGAGAATTTATAAATGATGCAACTCCAGCTAAACTTTATCCATTTGACTCTAGATATGAAGTGTAACTTTAGAAATCACAACTATTTTTTTAATTACAAAAAAAGTTTTTTTCCATATCTTCATGATTAAACCATATTTGATTTCTAGTTTTCCAAATCTAAAAAATAATGTCAGCACATAAAATCTGTCAAATTTTTTTATATTTTATGGGAAGCAAGGTGGAATCCCCCAAGAGAGCCATTTTCAAGTGAATAATTTAGTCTGGAAGGGATTGAAAAAGGTGTGAATCTAGCTCCAAGAACAATGTGCATGAGGATAGAACTAAAAAATGTGTTTAAGGGTTTTTGAATGGTGGCAAGAAGGATAAATGGGGTTTGAGACCCCATGTGCTTGAGCCAGCCACCAACAAGAAAACCTTGATAGAGAATAAACCAAATAAAATGGGATTTCTTAGCCTTAATAAGAGTTACCCATATATTAGCAAACCTTCTAGACCATACAGAAGGAAAAGATATAATATTTCATCTCTGATTAATTATTTTAGTTTCAATGTTATAAAAAGCCAACATATTTACCCCAAATGAGGAGAATAATGAGTAAAGGTCATAATTGTAGGCTAGTTCCAATCTTTCCACCAAAGAGTAATGGATGTAACACCAATTTTATTTAAGTACTCCTTAGGTATAGAACTTTGTAACCCAATAATAGACTCTACATCTGTATTATTAACATTAAATTTATCCTTCACAATATTCCATAGGTGCCAATCCTATTGGAAGCATAATGACTGGTCAGGGGGTGAATCATTCTTCAAAATATTCATTCAATTTCACTTAACACTCATGATTTATTCATATAACCATATAGATCAATCAAAGCACAAACAACCATAGATATGGACATTAACTACAAGAACACATCACATATATGGGAAAACCTCAAGGGAAATAAAATCCACTAATATCTACAAATGGACTATAGTCTTATAATATAAAAATAAAATTTAGTGAAGCACCAACTCCACATGGAGCACTAGCCCCAACTAGCTAAGCACCCACTTGACAAGGCTTTAGCAATTACCCACTTGAAAGGAGGCACCAACCCCCTAGATGACTCAACACACCACTTGATTAATTTGATCACCTTCAAAACACCTTTTTCCTCAACCAACAAATTATGACCACCTCTTAAACTCTTCACACTCTTATCTCTCTCAAGCTGTCTTTTAGGCCTTTTCAATACACTACGTATCTTTAAGATTGATTAGGTTATATGACCTTGATCTTCATGCTCAGACCTCATGTTATATATTCATGATAATCCATCTACTCTCTTATGATGTTCTATAATACCTACTTCTAGTCAAGGGTCTTTTAGTTCATTTTCTCCTTAATCCAATCCACTCTAACTCATCAATTAGGCCTAAAAAACTGTGTTCTTACACAAGCCTCTTGCTCATACACCTCTTTGTCATCCACACACACTTACCCACTTATATTTCCCACAATATATGTCATATGTAATGTTTCAAGTAATAATAAATCATTACATTATGTTGGTAATAACTCAAATAGACCAAATCCTTCTTTAGGTCTCATAGAGACCTAATTTCATTAGGCCTACTTTAGGACACATTACCTTATGACCACTTGGAACACTTTCATACTCCACACATGGTAGGAACATATCATATAATAATCAAATATTCCTTATCTAACATCATCAAGCACCATGAACCTTTTAGGTCCAACTAGCCCTTAAAAAACTCCATTAGCACTGTTCACATTAGGCCTTTGAACACACATAAAAGTCTATCTTGAAAAACTAAATATAACACATCATTTAGACATACAAACATGACAATAAATCACTTATACATAACCTACATGACCTTAGGTTAATCACCATATGTTCTAAACACTTAAACTTAGGTAAAAAAAATTAAACTCATTTCTTCAGTATGCTCAGTTAGAACTACTAGAACTGTCAAAAAAGTCATGAAATTACTTGACATCCAATACCTGAAAGGACACTTTCAATGATTCTCAATACATTAAAAAGATTTTATAACATATTCATAACAACCTCAATCATAAAAACCATAATCTTTAATGGCAAATATTGGTTTTGCAAACCAATCTCCTAACCTTATCTCACACAGTCTTGCTTGAACCAGACATGCCATTTTGGATTCAACTTTTCAATCTCTTAAAATAAATTTAATGTATTTAAAGATCATTAAAAAAATTTAAAGTCATAAAAAATAACACCATGCACTAAATTTATCACTCTTTCATGAAATTACACTCAAATCCAACTTTTCATCATTGCAACTTGCTAACTCAGAACTACCAAAACTGTCAAAAACATAGTCATGAAATATTGACTTTATAAAACTTGTATAATGAATTTCAAATAATTAAAATATTTTAACATGATCTTCTTTCATCTCCAAACCATCTTCATATATAAACATCATATGGTCTAGTGAAAACTATTGGTCTTACAGACCAATTTGTTGACCTCACTACACACAGACCTCACTGAGTTAGATAAGTCATTTTGGCTTCATCATTTTCACCACTTACACTATATTTAAAAATCTTCCAAGACATGTAAATGACTTATAATTTATGAGCAACAAATTCATGCACTTTAATCCATCAATATACCCTAAAAACACACTTACAACCAACTTCTCATTACTACTTAAGTTTTGCACAATTTGCTCTATTAGACTTGTTAGCAACTGGCCTACTTGGATCACCAAAATGAGACACTTAAGGAATATAACCAATATATAAACCACCATGGACATAAAATACAAGTCTCTACCTCTTCCATCTAATCATTTGTAAACTTTGTCCAATACAACTTTTGATAGCTATAGTAACTTCTTCAAAAACAAGCATATATCTTCACATTTTCTCTCTCATCTCATTAAATAATACAACCTAAATATGCCTAGAAGATAAAATTACCAAATAAAAAAAATTATATAGGCATACTAATCCATTATAGGAAATTTTGAGTAACATCTTCAACATCAGGTCTTCATTAGGGTTCTAAGAGGGTTTAAACCAATTTACACTCTTAATGATTGTTCATAAAGCATAGTCCCTCAATCCAAAAACAAATACTTAGAATTTTAAGCTAGGACCCTTTTCCATCTAACATGAACTCCTTCGCTTCCCATGCAAAGGTTTTACTAGCTAATGATCACAATAAAATCCTTCTTGGGATGAGAACCTATTATTCTACACAATCAAAAGACCTCCAAACAACTTTTCATGCCTTTTTTCACACTATGACCTCAAACTACATGAACAAACTTAAAAAAACATGCCTCACCTCTGAAAATTATTATATGAGCTCAAACACCTTTAAATATGATCATGACCCCTCATTAGGCTAGGTAGGATCTAAGAGTGATCTAGGTGCGGACTTTGTTTGAAGGTCCTACCCATGTAGGTTCACCCTAAGAATCTCATGATGTTAGAAACAAGATGAATGAGAGGGGGGTAAATTAGTCTTCAAAATATTTCATTAAATTCTACTAAACTATGTATAAACCATTCTAACATACATGTACATCTTAGCAAGCATAATCATCAAAACATAAGAACATGAAACACATGAACATAGCATATACGTGGGAAACCCTCGAGGGGAAGAAAACCCACTAATTAAGTAAATAAACTATAGTCCTATAATCTAAACATCAATATTTAGTTGATCACCAACTCAAATTGGAGCACCAACCCCAATCTATCAAGCACTAACTTAACAGAGTCTTTAGTTGAGCACCAACCCAACAAAGAGCACCAACCCCTAATTTACCAAGCACCCACTTGGCTTTAGCAAGTTCCAAATTTTAATGAGTCACCAACCCCCTAGATGACTCAACACTAACTTAGCCACCTGATTATTTGATCACCTTTAAAAATCATTTTTGCTTCTATAACAAATGATGATCCTCTCTTTTAGCTCTTCACTCTCAAACTGATCTTCAACCCTATTTGCTCAACCAACCCTCCTCATGGATTGATTAGGTCTTATAACCTTGATATTCATATGAAGAACCTCTGTTAGATATTCATAACACTTTTTTTATGGTCTACATGACCTCCTGCTCATAGATGGTCTATATCATTCATTTAAACTCTTCTACTCTCACTCTTTTAAAACACACAAAATAGGCCTAACTAACTGGCTGTTATACAAGTCACTTGATCATATTCTTCTATGTCAGATACGTATTCAAGTCATTTATGTTGAGCATAAATAGGTATTATCATATTAAAATAACATACCTTAAACAGGAATCAATTAATACAATAGGTCGACCATACATCAATTAGCCTTACTCCTCTTTTTAGGCTTATGGAGACCTAATAGGACTTATTAACAACACATTGCCCTTTGATCTTTATTTAATCTTATCCAAATGCCTCTCACATTAGGAACACATCATAATCCACTCTGATATCTGTTATCTAACTTTAATATAGGTTTACCTACCACTTGAACCCTTACTCAAATCATTACTTATAAAATGCCTATGCATATATAGAAACTTTATCTTAAAAACTTAGGCATATACTAAATTTTTATAAACAACTATGGTGAAAAATTACCTATTTATAAAATTCATGACCTCAGGGTCATCACCAACTTCATCTATTTATTCAACTTAGGGTAAATAGGTACAAACACTTCTATGCAAGATGTCCACCTAGATCTGCCAACTAGCTCTAAAATACATGACACGTGATTAAATATTTTCAAGGGATTTTAATTTATGAACAGGATCTTATAATATCCTTAGAGCAACCTCTATCAATTAGATGATGAGATTTATTTAAAACTATTTGTCTCACAGACCAATCTTCTAACCTTCTCTTTCACAGACTCTACTCAGCCAGATAAGCCATTTTAGATTCAATATTTCAACCTCTTACACTAAATTATAAGCTTATAAAAATCATGGATAGATCATTCAAGACCCAAACAACATCATCATGCATTTCAATGCATCATTCCTTCATGAAAACATATCAGGAAATATCTTATCACTTTTGTCTGATTTCCTCACTATCTGCACCATAGGGTCTATTATCAAATATCTAAATTGGATTATAAAATTTTCACACTTGATATGTGGAACCTATATATAAAGCTTCATGAATAATAACTAAAATTATCACACTTTTATCTTCATCAACTAAATAACTTTGACTCAATCAATGATGTTTGTTATAACAAATCTTTGAAAAACTTTCACTTTTTTGTAGGGTCTGCTCACTCACCTGAGAAACCAATCACACTTGGAGATGAATTAGAGAGTTTAATTCAACCTCCAATCACTTGTCTGATCATATCAAATAATTATGATCTATTTAGAATAATATCTTTAACATCAGGTTATAGTTAGGGTTTTATGAAGGTTTATACCAACTTCTAGTCTTAATGATCACTCATAAAACTTAGCTCCCTTTTTCAGAAACCAATTGTTGGAAATTTGAGATATAACTCTTCTTCATCTACCATGAATATATTAGGATCTCATTTATATGTTTCATGTCCCAATGATCATTGAGAAAACCTTCTCTAGTAGATAACTCTTCATTTTATGCATTCAAGAAACCATGAAATACTTTTCAAGTCTTTTTCTTACAAACCAAGACCTGAAAATTCATGCACATACTTAAAATAACTTGACTCACCTATATCAATTTTCACCTACTCACGTTATTTAATTTTTTCTTTCTACCTCATATATCCACCATCTCTCTTCTTGCTTTCTAAGTCTTGACCTGCAAGTCTTATTAGTCCTTGAATCTAACCTTCTAACCACCCTGTAGCCTTTGCCTTAGAACTCACTTATATTTGAATGCCTCCTATGTACACTCAAACAACCTCTTACACTTACTCTACTCTGAATCTTTGATCGAATCTCTTTGAAGCCTCTTACAGGTCTTTGAAGATTGACTGTAGCATTTTTAGAGTGGTGTACACATATCTTCATAGTTGACCTTATAATCATTTATAAGGTCCTCAACACCTTATATATAATCCCAAATAATTTAACTTATGCTAAAATACTACCAGGTTTTCTTGGGAGCATTCAATTTAGAGCATTCTCATCTTTTTAGCTCATTTAGAGCATCTTCATAACTATTTGCATAAAACTTTGAAGCACACTGCTTCTTCTTCAAAGCTCACTCATTTCATCTTGCCACCTGCAAATACCATCTCACAAGGTCTAGACAAAACATTACTAGATGTTTTACACTTGATATACTGACCTATACTTACTCATGCTATTTCTCAATGATTTCACTCAAATTAACATTAGAACATTCTTCAAATAGTACTCTTTCATCATAGCAGCAACACTTACTATGATGATAATCAGAACTAATCATATACATACCTCAAGGCTTACTTGATCAAGCATTTGCACAAGAACCTTTGACATCAATTATATTATATTGACATCAGTGAAAGATCCATACATCTTGATTAGAACTTTTGACATCAATGACAAGTATAAATATCAAAGATCAACACTCAATGACAATGCATAACAAACTCCCCTTAATTAAAGATAATGTTCAACAATCTCTACTTTTTTAATTGATGGCAAACATCTCTAAGACCTGGTTCTTACCTTTTCCTTCTCACTTTATGTCTTGCCCCTTTTCTTATGCTTTTTATTCTTTTTCCTTCTCATCCCTTTCTGATATTTCTCTCCCTTTGAAAATAATGATAAGGGTCTTCCATAACTATTCATTTTCTTTCAAAATGAACTCAAATTATACGATCACTTCAACATAGATCAGGCTCAATCAAAAAATTTAATATCCCCCCTCAAACCAAGCATCCACCATGCTATTTTTAGAAGTAGACATCAAATATCATCTACATCTATTGAAATCACACTTTTTTCTTATGAAATGATACTATCTTTCAAAGACACTAGATGACACATAGTCTTCAAAAACTATGGCAACCACTTATGACAACCATTCTTAGAGACTTCTTAATCATGTTAATTCTCTAGTTGATTCATTAGAAAACTTCAACAAACAAAGTCTATGAAGCATCTCAAAAATAATCTCTCCTTAGTTCCATTTATTTAAAAAATAAACACTTCTTTGATAAAGAATTCAGATCTACCAATCTCCCCCTTAGATCAATTATATCTTATTTCATAAAAATTAGGAACTTAAAATCACATTACCTTTCTTAACATGGTTAAAAATCAAATTACCAATTTTCTTCACTTTGACTTTGAAGCATCTTTGACTGCAAGCTCATGCTTTTACTAATAGAAGAATGTCTCCATGAAGCTTAATGGAGACATCCCTTTTCATAAGGATCTAAAATAATATGAACTCAAGAGACTCCCAAATCTCCATATCCTTTTCAAAAGATTTAATATTCTTCAACATTCTTCAATATTCTCATCATTAACCTTGTCATTCTTCTTATTTTATTTGACTATCTTGTCAATAGATGCAAATAACAAGTGTTCTTGACATTCTTTCACTTTTGATTTATGATCTACAGTAGTAAACATCCCACCTTGGTTTATGAGTTGTTCATGACTCACCTTGTCATTATTCCTCTTCTTAGCCTATTCTTCATTCTTATTGCTTCGATCAATCATATGAGAACCAAGACTTTTTTGTCTCCTGACATGTGGCTTGAGCAACCACTATCTATCCTTTGATCTTTCACATAATCTTCTTCTCTAGTTTTCTTCTCCACTTTTGCTTTATCTACATGATTTGTCTTCTTGATCCATTTCTGAGTGACATGACTATGAACCTCCTTCTCTAAAATAAATGACCTTCTTATTCTATTAGGATAGAATCTTATAATATGTCTTATATTATGATAGTTGTAATAGACCACCTTATACATACCATTTGATTAATGATGACTATGATCTCCTTTTGACCAATTGCTTCTCCTTCCATAGTTTCATGAGTACTCATTCTTGGAGGGCCTTCTACATTCTCTTGCTTTATGAGCAAACTAATAGCATGTAAAGTAGTAACCATTGAAATATTTATCATACCTTATAGTATTGGGATATCTAATAGGTTTGTTCATTTTGACCTTCTTGCCTTAAAAAATATTATTTTCAACTTGAGGTACCTTTTTTTTATCTTTCTTAAATCCAAGACATGTCTTGTCACTTATAGACTTCTAAATACTCAGGATATCATCTAGAGCCTCAGTGCTCTTTTCAAACTTCACAAAATTCTTCATCTTGTTAGATAATTGATCTACTTCAGCTATCAGATATTCCATTTTAGTTTCATATATGTTGTAGTCTTCTTCTCTATCTTTTAGACTTGTTGCCACAATCTCATTATAGGTTTAAACTTGTTAAATTTTATATTCATATTCCTTGGAAGTGTTGCTCAACCTTTATTCAAACAATCCAATCTACTCCTTACAATCCTAAGTTAATGACTTCAATTTCTCATTCTTCTTATTTACAATCTTCAACTCCTCTAGGGCACTCATGATCTCTTTTTCAAAATCCACTTCAGCTTCTTCATTATCATAGTATTCTTCTTCATTTAATTATACATTAGTCATAAAATATTTCCCATTTAAACAACCCTCATTGTCTGATTCTATGCCTATGAATAGGGTTTCATTATTATCATGTTTAAGTTTATTTTTTTCATTATCAATATCAAATGTGTCTGAATCACTTACATCTAATGAATTGTCTTCTTAGGTATAGAAGCTCTTCTTGTTATTTAATGACTTATTATCGTCTTCATAACCTCTAAAAATATGATTGATCATATCAAACTTATATTATTTCTTGTCTATATCATCATCCTTAGTCTTCTACTTATGAGGACACTTGTTTTAAAAATGTTCAATTTTTTCAAAGTTAAAACACTTGAAAGGAAACTTACCTTTATACTTACCTGAACTTGTTCTTAACTTTCTATAAAACATGGTAATAAATTCATCATCATCAATATCTAAACATGCCTCATATTTTTCCTTCTTAGTCTTTGAATTCTTTTCAACTATAAAAGCTACTTCTTTCTTGAGAAGTCTTCCTTAATTTGATCTTATCTCATAGGTTGTCAAAATGCCATGAAGCCCTTCCATTTGATCTTTTATTTCTTCTACTACAGACACTTTAGAATCACACTTAGGAGTAAGTGATCTCAATATATTTTGAACAAAAGTAAACTCTTTCACTTCTTCTCCCAATCCTCTTATGATATTGACAATTTCATCAACCCTCAATATGTAGGATGCAATAGTTTCATCTTCAGACTTTCAAATTATCTTCTATGGGTCTACAACCTAGCCATATTCACCTTGATGTATCATTCATAGATGGTCTTCAATTTATCCCAAAATCATTTGAGTGAAACACAATGCATTACATTTACAATCTCTACCTCTAATAAGCCACACATAATGTTATTCTTTGCCTTGGAGTTATTTTCACTAACCTTCTCACCAGTTGTAATTATTAGTGGAATTGGAGATGCAACATACCCATCCATGATTGAATACAAAATATCATGTCCTTGTGACATCAAATATATATATATATAATGGCATTATAAAATTCATAGTTAGATCCATTGAATAATGAATCTTTATCGATAGACCTTGAGCATGCTAACTAGTCATCCTTGCTTCTTAAGATCTCCTTTAGGCTATCAAGCTTGTCTTAAAGGACCTGCTCTAATATCAATTGTTGGAAACAAGATGACTAAGAGGGGGGCTGAATCATTATTCAAAACTTTTCATTCAATTCCACTCAACTATGTATGAATTATTCTAACATGTATGTCCATCTTAGCAAGCATAATCATCAAAATATAAGAGCATGAAACACATGAACATAATATATACATGGGAAACCCTATAGGGGAAGAAAACCCACTGATGAGGCTAATGGACTACATTCCTATAAGACAAACATCAATATTTAGTTGAGAACCAACTCAACTTAGATCACCAACCCTAATCTATCAAACACCAAATTAATAGTCTTTAGCTCAGCACCAACCCAAAAAAGAGTACCAACCCCTAATTTACCAAGCACCCACTTAGATTTAGCAAGATCCAACTTGTATGGAGGTACCAACCCCCTAGATTATTCAACACCAACTCAGCCACCTTATTATTTAGTCACCTTCAAAAACCCTTGTTTATTCTACAACAAATGATGATTCTCTTTTTCAGCTCTTCACTCTCTTCAGTCCCTCTCAAACTAATCTTCATCCCTCTTTGCTCAACTAGCCCTCTCTAAGGCTTGATTAGGTCTTCTAACCTTGATCTTCACATGCAAAACATTTGTAAGATATTCATAATACTTTTATGATGGTTTTCATGACCTCCTTCTTCTCATAGATTATTTATATCATTCGTTTATACTCTTCTCTCAACTTTTCAAAAACACACAAAATAGGCTTAATTACCTTAATTTTATACAAATCACTTGATCATATCCTTCTAAGTTAGATACATATTCAAATCACTTAGTTTAGACATGAATATGTCTTATAATACTAAAATAATATGCCTTAAACATGAATCAATTAATAACATAGTTTGATCATACAACAGTTAGCCCTTACTCCTCTTTTTAGGCTTATGGAGACCTCGTAGGCCTTCTTAACAACATGTTACCCTTTGATATTTATTGAAGATTATCCAAAAACCTCACATAGTAGGAACACATAATAATCCATTCCAATATCCCTTATCCAACTTTACTTTAGGTCTAAAATATCTTTTAGGTCCAACTACCACTTGAACCCTTACTCAAAGCATTGCTTATAAAAGGTTTGTGCATATATAGATATTATGTCTTGAATAATTGAGGCATATAGACAAATTTTCCAAACCACCATGGAAAACAATTACCTATTTATAAACTTCATGATCTTAGGGTCATCACAAAATTCATTTGATGCTTCAATTCAAGGTAAACATGTTCAAACACTCCTCTGCAAGATGTCCACTCAGATTTTCCAAATGGCTCCAAAATACAATCAAGGAAATAGGAAAAATGACACATGATTGAATATTTTTAAGGGATTTACATTTATTAAAAATATATTACAACATCCTCAGAGTAACCTCAATCAATTAGATAATGAGATCTATTGAAAACTATCTATCTCATAGACCAATCTTTTTACCTTCTTTTTCACAAACTCTACTCAACCAGATAAGTCATTTTGGATTCAATGTTTCAACCTCTTACACTTAATTCCAAGATTATGAAAATTATGGATAGATAATTCAATACCCAAATAACATCATCATCCATTCAATGCATCACTCCTTGAAAACATATCAGAAAATATCTTTTCACTTCTATATTATTTCCTCACTATCTGTACCATAAGGTCTGTTAGTGACTGGCCAAATTGGATTATTAAATTTACACACCTAAGACCTGGAACCCATCCAAAAATATTTATGAACAATAAATAAAATTATCGCACTTTTATCTTCATCCACTTATCAACATTAACTTGGTCAACATTTTCTACTATAGAAAATATTCAAAAGACAAGCACTTTACTATAAGGTCTGATCACTCACCTGAGAAACCAATCAAACTTGGAGATGATTGAGAGAGTTGAATTCAAATTCCAATCACTTATCTTCTAATATCAAACTATTATGATATATTTATAACAACATCTTCAACATCAAGTTATAGTTAGGGTTTTATGAGTATTTAGACCAACTTCCACTCTTAACAATCATTCATAAAACTTATCTCCTCTTTTCAAAAACCAATGCTTGGAAATTTGAGATAGAAACCTTCCTCATATACCATGAATAACTTATGATTTCATGAATATTTTTCACATGCCAACAATCATTTAGAAAACCTTCTCAAGTAGATAACTCTTCATTTTGTGCATTTGATGAAACTTGAAATACTTTTCATGTCTTTTTCTTATAAACCAAGACCTAAAATTTTATGTGCATACTTAAAAAAACTTGAATCAACTCTGTTAATGTTCACCTGATCACTTATGTTATGAAAACTAATCCTATTACCTCATCTGACCACCATCTATCTTCTTACTTTTTAAACCTTGACCTACCAGTCTTATTATTCCTTGAATCTGACCTTTTATCCACACCGTAGCCTTCACCTTGAAAATCACCTATGTTATAATGCCTCTTTTATATGCACAATCAACCTCATACACTTACTCTATTATGGATCTTTGACAAAACCTCTTTGGATCCTCATACAGGTCTTTGGATCTTGAATCTAGCATTTTTGGAGTTATGTACATAGATCTTTGGATCTAACCTAATCATTTTTAGGGTCCTCAACACATTAGATATAACCTCATTTAATTTATCTTATGCTCAAATATTTTTAGGTATTCTTCATATCAATCACTTCAGAGCATTCTCATCTTCATAGCTCATTCAAATCATATTCATAACATTTTGCATAGAACTTTGGAGTGCATAGCTTCTTCTTCAGATGTCACTCATTTCATCTTACCACATACAAATACAATATCACAAGGTCTAGACAAAGCATTACAAGATGATTTACACTTTTTATACTAACCTTTACTTACTCATGCTACTTCATAATGATTTCACTTAGATTTACATTAGAACATTCTTCAAATAATATACTTTCATCATAGAAACAACACTTACTATTCTAATAATTAGAATTGATCATATGCATATGTCAAGGCTTACTTGATCAACCATTTTCATAAGAACTTTTGACATCAATGATATTAGATTGGCATCAATAAAAAATCCATGCTTCTTCATTACAACTTTTGACATCAATGACAACATTAAATATCAAAGCTTTTAACTATCAAAGACAATGCACAACAAACTCCCCTTAATTAAAGACAATGTTAAACAATATCCCTTTTTGTCATTAATGGAAAACATAATTATAAAATGCTATCTACCACTTCCTGGTGGCAAACATCTCTTAGACCTAGTTTTTGTCTTTTCTTTCTTCCTTTCTGATCTTGCCCCTTTTCTTATCTTTTTTTAATCTTTCTCCCTCTTTGACATTAATGACAAAGGTATTCTATAAATATTCATCTTCTTTCAGAATGAACTCAAATTATATGATCACTTCAATTTATATTAGGCTCAATCAACAAACTGAATAGCTTCTCAAACTAAGCATCCACCATGATTTTTTTAGTAGTAGACATCAAAATCATCTGCAACTATTAAAATCACTCATTTCCCTATGAGCTGATACTATCTCTTAAAGACACTAGATGACACAGTCTTCAAAAACTATGGAAAACATTTATGACAACCATTCTCATAAAATTTTCATTCAAATTACTTCTCAAACTGATTCATTAGAAACTTTAACAAACAAAGTCTATGAATCATCTCATACATAATATTTCCTTAACTCCATGCATATCAAAAATAATCACTTTCTTGGTAAAGAACTCAGAGCTAACAATCTCCCCTTAGATAAATCATATCTTCTTTCATAATAATTAGGAACTCAATATCACATTACCTTTCATGACATGGCTGAAGATCACATTACCAATTTTTTGGACTTAAACTTTGAATCATCTTTGATTGTAACCTCACACTTATGCTGATAGAAGTATGTCTCTATGAATCTTAATGGATCTACCCCTTTTCATAGGGCTCTAAAATAATATGAACTCAGGAGATTCATAGATCTACATATCCTTTTGACAAGACTAAATATTCTTCAACATTTTTTCGTACTTGATTGGCATTTTAATCTTGATCTCATCATCAACCTTGTCATCTTTCTTCTTTTCTTTGGCTATCTTGTCAATAGATGTAGATAACAAGTATTCTTGACATTCTTTCACTTTTTATTTATGCTCTATAGTAGGAAACATTCCACCTTGGTTTATGAGTTGATAATGACTCACCTTGTCATTCTTCTTCTTATCCAATTATTCAATCTTACTGCTTTGATCAATCATATGAGAACCAAGATATTTCTTGTCTCCTGACATGTGGCTTGAGAAATCACCATCTATACTTTGAGCTTTTATAGAATCATCTTCTCTAGTCTTTTACTCCAAGTTTACTTTAGCTATAGGATTTGTCTTCTTGATCCATTTCTTAGTGACATGAATATGAACCTCCTTGTTTTGACTAAATGGCTTTCTTACTCTATTAGGATAGAATCTTGTAATATGTCTTATATTATGATTCTTATAACAAACCACCTTATACACACCATTTGACTGATGATGACTATGATCTCCTTTTTACCAATTGCTTCTCCTTCCATAGTTTCATGAGTACTCATTTTTGGAGTCTTCTACATTCTCTTGCTTTATGGCAAAACTAAGTACATGTAAAATAGTAACCATTAAAATATTTATCATAACTTATAGCATTGGGATATCTGATAGGTTTGTTCATGTTTCTTTCCTTCAATAATCCTTTTTTCAATTTGAGGTGCCTTCTTTTGGTCTTCCTTGAATCCAAGACTGGTCTTGTCACTTGAATACTTTTGACTACTTAGTATATCATCTAGAGTCTTAGTTCTCTTTTAAAACTTCAAAAAATTATTCATATTATTATATACTTGATCTAGATCATATCTTAGAGATTCTATTTTGGTTTAATATCTATTATAGTCTTCTTCTCTAGTTTTAGACTTGCTACCATAATCACATTCTAGGTTTCAACTTGTTGAATGATCTCTTCATTTTCCTTGGAAGTGTCACTCGGCCTTTATTCAAAAAATCCAATCTTCTCCTCATAGTCTTGAGTTAATGACTTCAATTTCTTGTTCTTCTTATTTACAATCTTCAATTCTTCTAGGGAACTCATGATATTTTCTTCTATATCTACTTCAGCTTCTTCATTGTCATAGTATTTTTCTTCATCTAATTTTTCATTACTTGTAATACCTCTCCCATTTGAATAACCCTCATTGTCTGATTCTATACCTATGAATAGGGTTTCATTATTGTCATGTTCAAGTTTATTTCTATCATTGTCACTGTTAGATGTGTTTGTATCACTTACATCTAACGAATAGTCTTCTTTGGTGTAAAAGCTCTTCTTGTTCCTGAATGACTTCTTCTTGCCTTCATACATTCTAAAACTCTGATTGCTCTTGTTAGACCTATAATATTTCTTATATAGATCATTATGCTCATTCTTATATTTATGAAGACAATGTTTACAAAATGTTTAATTTCTCCACAGTTAAAAAACTTGAAATTTTGAAAGGCAACTTACCCCTGTACTTACCTGAACCTATTCTTAACTTCCTAGAAAACATGGCAATCAATTCATCACCATCAATATCTAAACATACCTCATATTTTTCCTTCTTAGTCTTTGACTTATTTTTTACTTTGAAAGTTGCTTCTTTCTTGAGAGGTCTTCCTTTATTTGATCTCATCTCATAGGTGGTCAAGATGCCATGAATCCCATCCATTTATAGCTTATCTGAATCATCCATTTCTTCTATTGAAGACACTTTAGAATAAATCCTAGGAGTGAGTGATCTCAATACCTTTTGAATAATAGTAAACTCTTTCACTTATTCTCCCAATCCTCTTATGATATTGATAACTTCATCAACCCTCGATAGGTAGGATGTAATAGTTTCATCTTCATTCATCTTCAAACTTTCAAACTATCTTATATGGGTTTGTAACTTATCCATCTTCACCTTGGACTCTCCTTCATAGATGGTATTCAATTTTTCCCATATGTATTTGGCTAAGACATAATACATTACCTTTACAAGCTCTACCTATGATAGGCTACCTATAGAATGGTATTCATTTCTATGGACTTACCTTCACTAGCCTTCTTATATATTTCATATGTTAATGGAATTAGAGGTTCAACATACCCATCCATGACTAACTACTAAATATCATATCCTTATGACATCAGGTATATCTTCATTCTAAAAGGCATACTTAGATCCATTTAACAATATAGACCTACTAGTAGATAAACCACCTTGAGCTTACTTACTAGTAATCCTTGCTTCTTAGGATTTCATTTAAGCTTTTAAGCCTATTCCAAAGAACCTACTTTGATATCAATTATTGGAAATAAGATGAATGAGGTGAGGGTTGAATCAGTCTTAAAAGCATTTCATTTAGTTCCACTTAACTATGTATAAACCATTCTAACATGTATGTACATCTTATCAAGCATGAGCATCAAAACATAATTTGAGCATGAAACACATGAACATAACATATACATGGGAAACCCTCTAGGGGAAAAAACCCCATTTATGAAGTAAATGGACTACAATCCTATAAAAAAATATCAATCTTTAGTTGAACACCAACTCAACTTGGAGCACCAACCCCAATATGTCAAGCACCAACTTAACAAAGTCTTTAGCTAAGCTATAACCCAACAAGGAACACTAACCCCTAATTCACCAAGCACCCACTTAGATTTAGCAAGCTCCAACTTCCAAGGATGCACTAACCCCCTAGATAAATCAACACCAACTAAGCCATCTGATTATTTGATCACCTTCAAAAACACTTATTACTTATATAATAGATGTTAATCCTCTCTTTCATCTCTTTGCTCTCTTCAGTCCCTCTCAAATTGATCTTCAGCCCCTTTGCTCAATGAGACCTCTCCATGGCTTGATTAGGTATTTTGACCATGATATTCATATGCATAACCTTTGTTAGATATTCATATCACTTTTTTTATGGTCTACATGACCTCATTATGCTCATAGATTATTTATATCATTCTATTATACTCTTTTTTTGTCACTCTTTTAAAACCACATAAAATAGGCCTAACTACCTTGCTTTTATACAAGTCACTTGATCATATCCTTCTGGGTCATAACCAAATTCAAATCACTTGCATTGTCCATTAATTGGTCTTATCATATTAAAATATCATGCTTTAAACATGAATCGATCAATACAATAGGTTAGCTATATATCAATTATCCCTTACTCTTGTTTTTAGACTTATGGAGACCTAATAGGCCTTATTAACAACATGTTACCCTTTGATATTTATTAAATATTATCCAAACACATCACAATATTAAAAAAAATAATAAAACACTATAATATCACTTATCCAACTTTACTTTACATCTACAATACCATTTAGGTCCAATTACCACTTGAACCCTTACTCAAATCACTATTTATAAAAGGCATGTGCATATATAGAAACTTTGTCTTGAACAACTAAAGAATATAATAAAATTTTCCAAAAAAAAATGGTTAAAAATTACCTATTAAAAAATTAATGACCTAAGGATCATCACCAACATCATTTAATGCTTCAACTCAAGGTAAAGAGGCTCAAACACTTTTGTGCAGGATGTCTACTCAGATCTGCGAACTAGCTCCAAAATAAAGTCAAGGAAACAAGAACATTTGAAACATGATTAAATATATTCAAGTTATTTAAATTTATGAATATTATTTTAAAACATCCTCAAAGAAACATGAGATCTATTGAAAACTATTGGTCTCACAGACCAATCTTTTGACCTTCTCTTTCACAGACTCTACTCAACTAGATAAGCCATTTTCGCTTAAATGTTTCAACCTATTACACTAAATTTAAATATTTATAAAAGTATGGATAGATCATTCAAGACCCAAATATTATCATAATTCATTTCAATGCATCACTCCTTCATGAAAACATATCAGGAAACATCTTCTCACATTTGCCTAATTTCCTGATTGTTTGTACTACAGGTTCTTTTAGCAACTGGCCAACATGGATTATCAAATTTTCACACTTGAGATATGAAACTTATCCATAAATATTCATGAAAAATAACTAAAAGTCTCATAATTTTATATTCATTCGCTTAACAACTTTGACTTGATCAATGTTGTCTGCTACAATAAATCTTTAAAAGACAAGCACTTTTTTGTAGGGTCTACTCACTCACATGATAAACTAATCACACCTAGAGATGTCTAGGAGAGTTTAATTCAAACTCAAATCACTTTTATAATCATATCAAACCATTATAATCTCTTTATAATAAGACATTCAACATCAATTTATAGTTAGGGTTCTATGAGTGTTTAGACCAACTTCCATTCTTAATGATCATTCATAAAATTTAGCTCCTCTTTTTAGAAACCAATGTTTGGAATGTTGATATATAACCCTTCCTCATCTAACATGACTATATTATGATCTAATGCCAATAATCATTTATAATATCTTCTTGAGTATACAACTCTTCATTTTGTGCATTCAAAAAAATTTGAAATACTTTTCAAGTCTTTTTCTTGTAAACCAAGAAATAAAACTTCATGCACATACTTAAAAAAAATTAACTCACCTATGTAAATGTTAACTTACTCACTTATGTCACGTAATCTAATCATGTTACATCATTTGGCCACCATCTCTCTTCTTGCTTTCTAAGCCTTGACTTGTAAGTCTTATTAGTCCTTGAATTTGACTTTCTAGTCACAGTGTAGCCTTCAAATCGAAACTCACCTATGTTCCAAAGCCTCTTGTGTATGATCAAGAAACCTCATACACATGCTCTACTCTATATATTTGATAGAACCTCTTCGGATCCTCTTACAGGTTTGTGAAGCTTGATTATAAGTGGACCTTCTAATCATTTGCAAGGTCCTCAACACCTTAGATACAACCTCAGATAATTTATATTATGCTCAAATACTATCATGTATTATTCATATAATTCACTTCAAAGCATTTTCATCTTCATATCTCATTCAAAGCATCTTTAAAATTTTTTATATAGAACTTTGAAGCGCACATCTTCTTCTTTAAAGCTAACTCATTTCATCTTTCCACCTAAAAATACCATCTAAAAAGGTCTATACAAATCCTTACGAGATGATTTACACTTACTATACTTACCTATACTTACTCAAGCTAATTTTCAATGATTTCACTTAGATTAGCATTAGAACATTCTTTAAATAATATTATTTCATCATAACAACAACACTTATTGTGTTGATAATCAGAACTGATCATATGCATACCTAAAGGCTTAATTGATCAAGCATTTGTAAAATAAACTTTGAAATCAATTATATTATATTGACATCAATGAAATAACCATGTATCTTCATTATAACTTTTGACATCAATGCCAATAGGATATATCAAAGTTCAATACTCAAAGACAATTCAAAAAAAACTCCACTTAATTAAAGATAATGTTCAACACATGAGTGTTCCAATGCCTCAAATATATGATCAAAAAATGTAATACATCCTTCACATTCCTAAGTTTATTCATTTTCATGCACATACCTCTTCATGTCATGGCTAGCCTTCTTATGCAACTTGAAATCAATGCCCTGTACTTTCATGCAACCATAAAGCATTATTTTCCTTCAAACTCTCTCTTTTTCCTTCAAATTATCTTTTATGAAAACATATTTGAATGAAAACGCTCCATCAATGCCCCTTGTCATATTAACACACTACCAACTAGGCACACTCTCTTAATTTGTTCTCTAGACCTTGACTTGTAAACCATATTAGGCCTTAAAATTGACCTTCATTCCTCTTTCCATGTACTCTCCATCTCACTCACATACTCAAGTGACCTCATATAATCACTCATTATTATGTGCACTCATCTCACCAATCCACCATATTCATACCTTCTCATAAGGTATCTTCATTCCATGACTAGTCTTAGGCTACTTAAGTACTTGACCTCAAAGATAGACTACCTATGTATTTGTTAACAATGGTAATAAGATAACAACACTCATAACCATTTTAATACTTTCAATCACACTACATACCCTAAATAATCATAAGCCTCAAAATCTTGTCATAACACAAACAACTTTGAGATAAGCTTAACCTTGACATTAGTCTTGACATCAACCAATATAAAAGACAATGCTCAATAACCCCGCCCTTTTATATCATGCACATACCTCAATAACCACTCACCATGCACCTTCATTATATGCACCTTGACATAAATGACATCAACCTTGACATAAATTACAAAAACATGACAATAAACCCTGATTTATCTTGTAAAATAAGTCTCCAATTATTTTAATACCCTTTTTTAATAGTTTCAAACCTTTAATCCAAGGAACCATGGCAAAGGTAAATTTATGGTAATTGAGCATGGGATACCACCACAAGGAATGAGATTTTATAGAAACACCTTTTCAAAACCCTTCCCCCACCTAAATGAGGTGTTTTTATAGCCTCTCCCAAGCCTTATAGATGCTTTTTTTTAACAAAAGTGTCACCTATCTTAACGGAAACATGGGTAATGATAAGGTTGTTTAGACCAATCCCTTTCCAAGCCTTTTTGCCAAGAGGGAGTCCTTGATAAATTTAATGTCTCAAAAATATTTTCAAATCTTCATCACCTTTTAATCCTTTGATGATCCATTTGACATTGAGGGCAATGCCTTAAAGTTTGATATTAATAAGCCCAAACCTGCCAACTACTTTAGGTCACTAAAAAATGGCCCAAGAGATTATGTGAAAACCATGAGCCCTTCAAATTTATCTCAAAAAAAATTCCCTTAATATTTTTCCAGACTTAACATATGATACAATAGATGGAGCCCAATAGGAAGAGTAGTAAACATGAGTAGTAGCCAAGAACGTAGAGCAAATATTAAATTTACATGTTAAAGTTAAGGGTTTCATAATCCAAAAGGATGTTTTTTTCAGCCCATTAAACCACTTAAGACCTATAACTAGTTAGAGAGGATTTAAATTTAAATTAAATTCAAAGTTACTTAAATTTAACTCCTATTAAAATATAACTCCATTAATAACCTTATAACTAGGAAGGTTTAGGAGATAGTATTGAGTCTTTTGCCATTATATGGAAGATCTAGAAGTAAGGAAAAAAGGGTACATATTTTATTCTTTTGAAAATCAATGATAACTAGGAAGGGAGAGTATCATCAACTATTCCCTATGGAAGTTCATTTTATTTATAGATAAAGTTTCTATTCTAATTTATCAACTTAGATTTTCTATAAATGGTATTTTAGGGGGTGGGATCCTCAACATTAATGGTCTTTAGACCTCTATTTATTCAACTAATTGATTTAATAGTAATAGGTGAGGAAAGCATAATAAAAGTTTAATCTAATACCTCTATATATAGGTTTATTACATGTCTACATTTTGTGTATTATTTTTATTCAAATGACCACTTTTGTTTCTCTATTGTGTGGATGAAAGTGTATATATTCCAAAATTATTAGATGGAGGAAAGAAATTTGAAAATGGCATACTATAAAAAGACACAACTTAAGGGTATGACTTCAATTTGTTGTAATCTAAGAATTGCTCATAAGATAGAAGATGATTTGTAACAAAAATGTTATAAAGTTTACATTATCATTTAAGAAATGATGTAATCCATGGGATACCAAAATGCTTGTCACATGAATATATTTGTTATTATATAAATTAATTTCATGGAAATATGGGGTGAAAAGTTAGCATGTCATATTGTGATTAACCTACTCTCATTATTTAACCATTTCATTAATTTCAATTAGGTACTCACTCAATTCATTTAATTTCATTTTTTGATTTTAAATCACAGATTTATTAATAAAACAAGATATATTACAACTCTAGTCATACAAAAAAGATAGGTGGAAAATTCACACCACAAAATCCAAACCACACTGATCTAAACAAACCTAGATAAGAGTATAAAATTATAAAAATGTCTAACCCAAGGCCACATAAACTAATTAAATTACATGTCAACCAAAAAAGGGTAGATAAAAGTATAAACAACAAGGAGATAATGAACATGGAGGTAAGTGGAAGAGGAGGAGGTAGAGATTACTATAAATTTCCTCCATATTTCCATTAATCAGTTGTGTCCTCATCAATCATTAAAGGACCTCAACCATAATTTTGTTGTTTTTTTATGTTCATCCTATGTAATAGGAAAAATGGTAGTAGCCAACTAAGGAAATTTGTCCTATGGAGGGGAGGCCTGACTTCTCTGTCTATCACTATTTCTATTAGACCAATTAGTCCCATCATAGGGTGGGGAGTGATTGTAGAAGCAAGGATATGGGATCCTCTATCTTTGATACTGATGAATATGATATCACTAACACCAATCCCCATACCCACACCCTTGAGGGGGAGAGTGGTGGTGAGGGAAATTAGGAGGCTCATGACTGATAACACATAAATCATTTCCATAATGGTACAAGTGAATATGTAGAAGATGCAAATATACTTGAAATTTATTTGTTTGACTTTAGATCTAGAGGGTAACAGTAGAAATCATAGCAACTTTTTTAGTTACAAAAAATATTCTTTCCATATCTTCATGATTAAAACATGATTTATGTCTGTTTTTCCAAAAGAATGTTGGCATGAAAAATTTACCAAAATATTTTTTCCATTTCAATAAATAAGGTAGAGTCCCTCAAGATAACCATTTTACAAGTGAATAATTTAAGATTAAATTGCTTAAAAAGGGTGTGAATCCAACTCCAAGAAGATTGAGCATGTGTACAAAACCAAAATAGCTATTTAAGGTTTTTCATGTGATGGAAAGTAGGGTAGATGGGGTTTGAGAACCCCATGTTATTGATCCCCTCACCAATAGGTAAACTCTATTAGATAATACACCAAATCAAATGGGATTTCTTAGACTCAATAACAAATCCCCAAATATTAGAAAATCTTCTATACCATACAAAAGGAAAAAATATAAGATTATGTCTATAATTAAGGGTTTCAATTTTAATTTTTTGTGAATCCAACAAATTATAATGCAAACAAGGAGAATAATGAGTAAATGGAATAGTTTTAGGCTAGTACCAATATTTCCACTAGGGAATAAGGGAAGTAATACCAAATTTATGTAATTAATCCTTAGGTATAGAACTTTGTAACCCAATAATAGAATATTCATCTTCATTATTAAGATTAAACTTATCCTTCACAATACTCCATATGAGCCAATTCTAGTTTATCTTGCAGAACAAATATCCAACCCTTTTAATTTCATTTTTAACAGTCTCAAAAAAAAATTATAAGGGACCATGAAAAAGGGAAATTTGTTAAAATTGAGTATAAGATACCACCATAGGGAATGACTGTTTATAGAAAGACCATTTTGAAACCCTTCCCCCACCCAAACAAGGTGAGGTTTTAGACTCTACCAAGCCTTAAAAATAATTTGTTTAACAAAAGTGTTACCTATATTAATAGGAACATAGGTAATGAGATGATTATGTAGATCAATCCCTTGTAAATCATTTTTTTCCAAGAGGAAGTCTTGATAAATTCAATGTCTCAAAAATATTTTCCAAACTTCATCACCTTTCATGCCTTTGATGATCTATTGGACACTGAGGGCAAGATCTTGGAGTTTAATGTTAATAATTCCAAGCCTACTAGCTTATATAGGTTGAAAAAAATTGGCACAATATGATCTATGAAAATTGTGATGGCCTTCAAATTTTCCCATAGAAATTCCCTTAAGATTTTCTCTAACTTAGCATAGGAGGCATTAGATGGATCCTAGTAGGAAGAGTAGTAAACATGAGTAGCAATCAAGATCTTAAATCAAATATTAAGTTCCCTAATAAATTAAATGGTTTGGTGATGGGTAAGTACAAAAATTTATGGACAAAAGGGGACATACTTATGTACATGTTTTTCTTAAAAATCAAGAAATCTGAACCTCTGTACATAGTTTCAGATGACTCCACTAAAAATTTGAGGATGGTACAAGAACAAGAATGGTATAATTTTGAGTATAGTTTATAAAAACACTATTTTTAAAAATGGTTAAGTATAAATAGGTCAAACATACAAAATTTGAATAGGAAATATTTTTTAGGAAAATAAAATATATAGTCAGTTGTGTGGCCCCTAATTTATTGAGCATGATTAATTTTATTTTAAACCATTTGGTAAAACTTTATAAAATATTATATAGCTTATAACCTATTTTTCTAATTAATTTTACAAGTAAATATATCTTTAACATAATCAAAAAAATGGATAGCCAGTCATATGGCCCCTTAACTACTTCAAAAAAAAAGTTTTTTTGAATGTGTGTAGAATTAGGCCTAGTTTGTAACCATATAATTATTTTGGCATTTGGATAAATGAAAAAGGGATACACAAACATATATAGGCATGCATATTCATACCATATAGTGACCTAAAAATATATATAGTTATAAATCAACATAGATAGAAACCTTTAAATATTTCAAAAAAGAATAAAATCATATATTTGGAAAAGGGAGAGCATTCTCGATGTCATCGTAATAATTTTATGAAATGGATCAATAAAATTCATAGTGCATTTGGTGATGGAATTTTATTTTTATTTTTTTATAAAAACTCTTAGATTCGACTGTGTGTTGACAAGTTCAAACCATTGGCTCAGGAATCCAATCCATTTCCAATCCAAAAGGCTAGGTTTTTTAATTCAAACTCACCATAGCACATACATGTTATAACATGTATGTGTTTTAGCATATATGTATTATTACATGCACAAATTCAAATTTAATAAAATGTGCATTTTTTAAATTCAAAAAAACTAAATCACATATGTGTTATAATGGATACACACTATAACATGTATGCATTATGGTACAATGAAGTCATGGGTGGCTAAAATGCAAAAGTGGGATGAATTATAAGGTGGGTGGGATGTATGAGTGGATAATATATAGGTTTAAATTTATATTATTATATTTATGTTTATCATACTTTAAATTTATTTTAGTAAGTATAATAAATTGAAGTCACTCTACATCTAATAGAACTAGTCTCACAACTACACACCTTAGATGTGGAAGATAGTTTTCAAAATCCAATATGATCAATACTTAGGAATTTTCAAGATTTTTATTAAAACTAAGGATTTTAAGTCATAAATTTTACAATTTATATCTATTTTGGTTAAACATATAATCATTTTTTAGGTTTTGGTAGGTCTTATAGATTAATTTCTATCATTTCTAAGATTCCTTGGTTTGTAAAAATCAAAGTTTATAAACCAACACACACCTATATTCAAATTTAACTTATAATTAAATATATTATGTGAAAAAAGTGACACAATAACACTATAATCATTTGTGACTATGCTAAATAGGGATAATTTGTGACACATCTAGGTGTGTCACCCTAATTCAATTTGAAGTCATGTCAAAGTGTTGTGCAAGGGAAAACATAGGTTACATTGGTGACCCATATACCAAAAACCACCTATTCATGTTGGTTTTAATTTTAATTGAATATATTATATTCCAAAAGTGACACAAAAACACTATATCCATTTATAACCAAGGTAAATATAAATAATGTAACCCATATATAATAAAGTTCATTCAATGATGTCAAGTACTTGAATCCAACTATCATATTAATATGGAAGGAATTGACCATCATATCATGTTACCCACATCTTAATTTCATTATCTATCACATCAACATCATGAAATACGTATAAATGTGACAGCATTCTATTCCATGATATTGATATGTACTACATCACACAAATCATTAATACCATGTTGGGTATTATACACATTGGTTCACTTTGGTTATGTCATTCATATTATGTATGTAATTTAATATCATTGATAATTGATAGACTTGTTCACTTATTGATATATTTACTCAATAGATAGAGTGAACCAAATATGGACAATAACATTGATAGACCTTGGTATTTATCTCTATTCACTCTAAATCAATATCTAAATCCATTTGGGGGATTGGTGTGCCAATATATATTGTTTCAATTAAACTATATAGTGTAATATTGAAAATTAAACTCTATATCTATAAAGTGGTGGGGTCACATGATCATGTTTTTATTCATTGATGAAATATGGTGATACCAAATCATTCATTATTATTTATTATAATTGAATGATACAAACATATTAAGTATGTGACATAAATCACATTGATTCATTCACTTGGAATAAATATGCTATATATATATATATATATATATATATATATATATATATATGGGATATGGATATGGCATTAATTCATTATGGTCATACTCATATTTGATGAAGTGAGGTGGAGAAATTAGTCAAATCTTTAAGACCATGACTCAAATAATGTGAATTTAAACTCTATTCACCACTCACCCTCCTCAAATATAGATAGGTATATATGAGTGCACATATACTTTATTTAAATGATTAATATAATAAATTAATTAAATATTCATCTATAGATAAGACCTCATCATCATCCCTCACCATCCATAATCACTCCCTCAGTAACCATCATCTTCACTCATCATACCTAGTCACTCCCTTATTATTCATCATCATTCCTCAGCCTACATAATAATCCATAGTTACTCCCTTATCTACCCTCATTTTCCCTAAAAACACCTTCATCAACCCTTGTCATCCCTCATCATCCCTAATCACTCTATCATTTCTCATCATCATACCTAATCTCTCCATCATCATCCCTAATCACTCCCTAATTATCCCTTTTTATCCCTTATTATACTTAATCACACCCTCATTATCCCTCATAATTCCTTATCATCCCTAAACACTCTATAAACATACCTCATTGTCCCTCATTATCCCTAATCACTCCTTTATCTACCCTCATCATACATAATCATTGCTAATCACTCTTCCATTAACCCTCATCATCCCTTGTAATACCTAGTCACACATTCATTAACCCTAATTGTCCTTAATAACTCCCTATTCATCCTTCACCATCCCTCATTATCCTTAATCACTCCCTCTCCTTCCCTCATCATCCCTTATCTATTATGAATAAATAATGTGTCTTATTTATATATAGGGGTAATATATATTATTTGGATGACCTTCTATGTGATAGTGCCTAATTCCCATTTGAGATATCTACAAGTTCCCATTTAGTAGGAATTAAGTGTTCATTCTATAATCTATTTTATAGTGCCTATTTTATTTGTTTCATCAGAAGCATATGTTTCATTACCCATCCAATATGAAAGAATGGAATCAATCAGTCTTACACATGTGGAGTAAATATGGTCACCCAAATAATAGATATTACCCCTATATATACATATATCATGAGACTTTTTCATCATATTTAATCACTCCCTCATTGACACTAATCATCCCTCATCATCCCTAATCACTCCCTCTTCATCCTTAATCACTCTCTAATTGAATATCATCATACCTAGTCACTATTTTTCATCTGTTAACATCCCTAATCACTCCCACCCATACCTTTATAGTGGGATTAATGGCTTTCTGCTTGTGATCGATCATCCCTAGTCATTCCTTTCTCTATATAGGTTAGAGTTCCCCCTATCCTTTCAAAATATGGATCATTCAATTCCCCCTCTCCTTTCTCTATATAGGTGATAATTCCCCCTCTCCTAGTTTAAAATCATCCCTTGATAATTTCCCTCTCCTTTATCCTTTGATCTAATAATTCCCCTTCTCCTTTATCCCTTTATATGATAATACCCGCTATACTAATTTTAAATCCTGATAATGCACTCTCTCCTTTCAAGATATGGCTTTAGTACTCAATTAGGTATTGATTATTAATTTCCCCTATCCTAATTTTAAATCATCCCTTGATAATTCCCCCTCTCTTTTATCCTTGGATCTGATAATTCCCCATCTCCTTTATCCCTTGATCTGATAATGCCCCCTCCATAGATTTTCAAGCATGATAATTCCCCCTCCTTTCAATATATGGCTTTGGTGTTCAATTAAGTATTCAATTAGATATCAAGTATAAATGACATGGCTAGGTAAGATATATATGATCAATATTAGATAGGGTATTCAATATTAATACATATCTCAAGTATTTTATTGGGTAGGGCATACTCAATTAGGTAACTCGAGTAGGGAGGGCATACTTAAATAGGTAGGGTAAGAAGGATAGTAGTTCATACTCAAGTAGGTAAATTATGAAGAGAATACTCAAGTAAAATAAGGTAGGTAGGCCATGGTCATGATCAAGATAAGGCTTAGATATTCAATTAGGTAGGGCATACTTAAGTAGGTAATGTAGGTAGGGCATACTCAAGTAAGTAAATTAGGTAGGGAATACTCAATGGTATATATCTATTACATAGTTAACACATTATTCAAAAATTCACTCTATATACCTATGGTAGGAGCCCCATTCATATGTTATACTTTGATATATTATATTAGAGACCAAATCATATTTAAAGTATGATAGGGACCTAGTTTGGACTTTAGGTCCTACCAAACAATGACCAAACTCTAAGTAGCCACTCCCTAATACACTAGATTAAGGCATATTCCCTTCATTCCATTCATAAATAAATTTGGATATAGATAAGGTTGGGTATATATAGATTTGGGTTGGGAAACATACTCTACCAACTACTGGATTCAAACACAATCTACTAGACTAGTGACCACCTCTCTATCTATCTAACAATCTATTATGCTATGGATATAATCTCAATGAAATATAAAGAAAAATAGAATTCAACTATGGCATTGGGATTGGAATTATTAACTAGTCTCAAGTCATTCCTCTGTGTGTGTGTGTGTGTGTGTGCGCATGCACACGTGTGTGTGTAGGGATTATCAACTCTAGATTAGGATTATTAGATGCCTGAATCCTAATCTATATATATAAGGATTGAAATTTCATCCCACCACTTTCTCACGTACCTACCTATTTAGTCTATCCCATGTAAATTAATACACGCTTTGTCCATGGTCTAGACATGGATCACCATATAGATCTTCAATTCCCACAATACAATCAAATAATATCTCTAAGTTCCTTATTTGAGTGAAGGAGGATAAGTGAAATAAGAGTTTCTTAGCCTTATTTGAGTGAGTTAAATTTAGAATTTTAATAGAATCCATTTGGGAACAAGTGGGAAGCCACTGCACCCACCATCTAGGTATTGGAGGGAGTTATTAGGGATGAGGATATATGAGGAGGGATTGAGTAGGGATGATGAGGGATAATTATTGTTAATGAGGGAGTGACTAGGGAGTTATTAGGGATGATGAGGAATAGTGATGGCTAATGAGGGAGTGATTATGTAATATGAGGGATGAGGAGCAAGTGATTATGGATTATGAGGGATGAAGTGTGAATGATTAGGTATTATGAATAATGTGGAGGGAGTGATTAGTGATGATGATGGATGATGAAAGAGTGATAAGGGATGATAAGGGATAATGATGTTGAATTATGGAGTAATTAGGGATTATTAATGAGTTATTAGGGATGATGAGGGATGGTGAAGGTTAATTAAAGAGTTATTAAAGACCCTCATCATCCCTAATCACTCTTTCATTGACCCTCACCATCCCTCATCACTCCTAATCACTCCATCTCTAATCACTCCCTCATCGACCCTCACCATCCATAATCATTCCTAATCACTCTTTAATTGTCCCTTATCATCCCTAATCACTCACCCCTCATCCCTTATAATCCATAATCACTCTTTATTCATTCTTAAATAACCTCACCATCCCTCATAGATAGCAAGGTATTTAGTCATTTTTTAGGTTTTTATGCCATTTAGATTGCTTGATGGTATTTATAAGAGTCCTAGTTTTATCAAAATTGAAGTTTACAAACTCTTCATTTTAAATTCAAGCCAAATTAGTGTGATTGGGGAAGCATAGGTCACATTGATTATTTGTGCACATCAAACAACCACTTTATGTTAATTTCACTTGTTCATCATCCCTCCCTAATCCCTGATAACTTCCTCCCCATCCATCATTACCCCTAATAACTCTTTCCTCATTCATCATTGTCCCTAATTAATCTATAATAAACTCTCATCATCTCTAATCACTCCCTTATTGATTTCCATTGTCCCTCATTATCCCTTATCATTTCTAACACTCCCATCATCCCTAATCATTCCTTCATCATCCCTAATAATCCCTAATTACTTCATTCTCATTTTTAATCATCTATAATCACCCCTTCATTAACCCTAACCATCCCCCATCATCCCCATCACTCCTTTATTGTCCCTAACCATTCCCTTATTGACCCTCATCATCTATTATCACTCATTCATCATCCCTCATTAACCCTAATCATTCCCCTTTCATCCCTTGTAATCCCTAATCATCCCTAATCACTCATTCATTGTCCATAATCACTCCTTCATTGAAACTCACCATCCGTCATCATCCCTAATAATTCCTCATGATCCATCATCATCCCTACTCACTCCCTCCTCATCCAACTCATCCTTGATAACTCCCTCTAATACCTTTATGATGGGTGAAGTGCCTTCTTGCTTGTTCTTTATTGGCTTATGTTCCAATTCCAATTTTTTCTCACTTGAATAAGGCCCAATAAAAATCTTATTTCATTCATCTTATTTCACTCAAATAAGGAACTCATAGATTCTATAGGAAATTAAGTATGAAAATAACAAAAATATATATTAGGAAAGAAGCTTCCCTTCCCTTATCAAATAGGTCATAGCTAAGTATGTAGGGTAAGAACAAAGCTATCTATTAGAAGGTAAAATCCCCTTAATACCCATACCATATTCTAGAAGCAAAGTAATCCAAATACTAAGAAGGCAAACTTCCATTTATAGTTGTGCCTTACTCCCTTATTATCCATCGAGAAGTAAATATTCCCTTCATATGATATTAGGTGAAGTAAATTTGGATATTAAAAATGAAATATTCCCTTTCCTTACTCCTTGGAATATCTAAAGTAAATATGGAAAGTTTCCATTGACTTAACATGTAGGGAAGGTTTGATATTAGGGTAGGGCCTTCACAATGGTACCCCCCATATATATATATATGGTGGGGGGGCATTACTATGTTATTATTTGATATATTTTATTAGGGATAGGGGAATACTCATAGTATAGCAGGGCCCTAGTTTGGACTTTAGGGCCATTGAGCCATGCCCAAGATATAAGTGGCCCCTCATCAATACACTATATTAAGGAATATTCCCATCATTCCCTTCATATATAAATATTAGTATATACCATGTTGGGTATAGATTGAGTTGGGTTTTGAAACACACTCTATTGGATTGGTGACTACCTTCTATCTATCATTATTATCTACTATGGGCATACTCTCAATGAAACCCAACTGTGGGATTGGGATTGGAATTATCAACTATTCTCAAGTCACTCATATTTATATGGATATAATTTTAGATTCTCAACTATGGAATTGGGACTCTTATATACCCAATTCCCAATCTCTATATATAAGTAATATAATTTCATCTCACCATTTTCTTGATTTCTTAGCTATTTATTCTAGTTCAGGGCTATGGATACACACACTCTCCATGATCTAGCTATAGATCACCATATAGATATTTAAATCCCACCAAAAAATAAAACAATATCTTCAAGTTCATTATTTGAGTGAAATAGAATGAGTGAATGAATATTTATTAAGGGAATTATTAGAGTGATTAAATTTTCAAATTGGAATATAAGCCAATCAAGAAAAAATGGTAAGATTTTTCATACACCATCAAAGTATCATACAGATTAATTAAGTATGAGGATGGACAAGAGGGACTAAATAGAGATGATGAAAGATAATGAGGGAGTCATTATGGATGATGAAGGATAGTGAGTGTTAATGAGGGAGTAATTCAGGATGGTGAGGCTAAATGAAGGAGCAATTAAGGATGATGAGGGAATGATTAGGGATGATAAGGGATGATTAAGAAATATGATGGTCATTGGGAGAGTGATTAGGTATGATGAAGGAATGATTAGAGATAAAGAGGTATGGCTAAGTTCAATGAAGGAGTAATTAGATATGATGAGGGATAAGGAGAGAGTGATTAGGGATGATGAGGGATGATGAATCAATTATTAGGGATGATGAGGGATGGTAAGGGTCAATTTAGGAGTGATCAAGGACAATGAGAGAGTGATTAGATATGATGAGGGTTAGTGAAGGTCAATAAGGTAATGATTAGGGATGGTGAGGGATAAAGGAGTGATTATAGATGATAAGGGATGAGAAGAAAGTGATTAGGGATGAGGGAGGGACAATGAGAAAGTTAAATTAACATAAATTTGTTGTTTGATGTGTACAAGTCATCAATGTGACCTATATTGTCCAAATCACACCACTTTGGCTTGAATTCAAAGTGATTAGTTTGTAAACTTCAATTTTAAAAAAGCTTAGGATTCTTAAAAATGACAAGTAATCCAAAATGCATAAGACCTTAAAATTATTATATGTTTACCAAAAATGGACATGAATTACAGACATTATGCCCTAAAATCCCTAGGTTCAATACTTAGAGCCTAAAATTACCTAAGTACTAACTAGATTGGATTTTTTTAAACTATCTCTCACATCATAAGGCATGTAGTTGTGAGACCAACTCTATCAGATGTAGAGTGACCCTAATTTATTATATTTATTAAAATAAGTTTAGAGCATATCTTATACTTAAGATTTATTTTATTAAACCATCTTCCCCTTCCAATTAAACCATTAGACCCCTTCAAGTATGTATTTTATATTATTCTAGTGCAATGTGAAAGGAATGCATACATGTTCCTTTCACATTACACAAAGAAAGTATTTTATGCTTTTTTTCTATAATGTAAAAGGAACACATTTTCATTCCTTTCAAATTTCAAATAGATTGCCTTTTATGGATTTGTTTTTCAATGTAAAAGGAATGCATACACATTATAATGTGTATGTGTTATATCACGTATGCATTTAGGTTCAATGATCTTGATCCTAGTTTTAAATAATGCATATGAATTATGGACATTAAATTTACACATTATGTTTATAACACATACATGTTATGGTAAATGTTCATGGAATTGTCCCCCAACTCTATGTACTTACATTGATCTAAAAGGATTATTTTTCAACCCTTTGAACCACATAATACCACAAATCAGGTGGCGAGGCTTAAAATGTAAATAGAATTATAAGTAATTTAAATTTAACTTCCAAATTAATCCACTTCCATTGATATTATTCCAACTAGAGAGGTTTGTGAGAAAGGGGTCAGAGATAGTACTAAATCTTTTACCATTAGATGGAAGACCCAAAAGCAAGGAAAAAGGTGTCAAGGCATTCCATATTATTTTTAAAACAATCCTCTTCCTCTTGAAGGGGTGAAAGGAGTCATGTGCAAAATTTCCATTAATAATTTTATGGTTTGAATTGGGGAGGGAGATACCCATAACCAAACCCCTCAAAACATAGTTAGCCAAAAAATAGATAAATACCTTAGCAAGAAATACATAATTGGAGGGATGTTGGGTCATTTATGATCCGTAATTATTTTTATTTACTTACCTTATTTTTTATTAATAAATAAAATAAATAATCTTGCTAGTTGGTTTATTGATTCACGAGAATGTTGGTTGAGTCCCATAACCACCTCGTAAAAAGATCATAAAGCTTTTCACCTTCTCTATAAATTCATCTCAAAATTATATTTAACATTACATTTTTTCTCAAAATTTGTTTGAAATTTAATTATTTATCTTTTACCTCTATTTCCTCTCCCATTCCTAGAGTAAACAATGGAATCAAAGCCATGTTTTCAAGGATTTGGAAGAAACACAATGTTTTTAGTGAAATTTTATGCCCTATGGAGTAATTGACATCAATTTTTTAATTGTATATGCCATAAAAATAAGACTTGTATGAAAATTTATAATCTTGTATAGTAATATACAGAATTTGTAGTAATTTTAAGTAGTTTTGAGCATGGTTGGCATCCTCTAGTAGCATAATACATTTTGCAATAGTCTGGTAGCATGAAGTGCAGATTTATGGAGCATAATTATATTTAATAACCCTAAAGTTTTACTTTATTCACATTATAATGGGTCCCACTAATATCCAAATATAGTTTTAACTCAATGAATATTCAAGTGAAATAATTTTAAATGCAAATATATCTATATTTTAATTTTGAAAATTAGGAAGTACAGTTTAAAATAAAAATATTCATTTAATATTTTCAAATTGCTTTTAAAGGAGTTGGTGATAAATATTTTTAAAGTCACATGAAAAAAAAAAGAGGTCAAGAGTTCAAACTACCAAAGCATTTCATTTTATCACATTCGTCATTTTGAACATTATATTGTGACACTTTTTTTCAAAAAATCATTATTTTATGTAGAAGTGGTCATGTGACTTGTCGGTGTATAGGTTTTTGGATGTTCCAAACATAATGGAATGGTTTATTTTGTGTTTTGAAACTTATCTATGTGGTTTTTGTGATAAATATATTAAATATGATGTATAAAAGTGCATTTTCAATGGAAACTGACACATTTAAAATACAAATTTTCATAAGTCACCTCATGATTGTGTTATCAATGATGATCTCATCCTTTACAAAGTCAGTTGGATCCTTGTGATTAATGAAGTTTAAGTGTCACACTAGAGGTTGGAGGATTTATTGGAGTTTGGTGGGCTATTCCCCTTCTCTAGTTAACTTATTTCTTAGAGTTTGGGTTCAATGGTTATATGTAAATTTTGGTAGAAATAGTTTGCATAAATTTAATTCTAATTTTGGATTTTTATCCTTGATATTTATGACATGGATCAGACAATATTATTTGATTTTACTTTTATTATTGCATAACTTCTAACCTCTCAGCTAATAGTGGAGAAGATATAACATTAATAAGTTTTTGGCTAGTCATTGGTGATAGTACAAGTTGATAGGGGTTAATAACACCATTAGTGTTGATCAAAGGTTGTCAATATTTTTTGGAAATTAGGGGGATGTGTCATACATAATACAAGTTGGTTAATTTTATGGGCTTTTACATGGATCCTTATGTGGATCAAAGTATTTGGACATGCCTTGATCATGTTCTACTACAATATGATATGATGATCATAGGGAATGATTATAATTGGATCATTTTCATCAATCCTTTATGTGACAACTCATAGAGTAGGTGTATGTATAGAGTAGCATTAGTTTTCTTAGTACTAGGATATACACTACACCAATTGTAGTTGCTTTAGAGTTTATTTTATGAATTTTGAGTCATTTATTTAGTTATTTCATATTCCATACCCCTTTGGATCAAGGGGGAGTATGTTGGGTCATTTATGATGCATTGTTATGTTTATCTTATTACTTTATATTTCATATGTCAAGAAGATGTGATATACACAATATAGGTTGGTCACTTTGATAGGATTCTGGGTGGAGCCTTATATGGATCAATATAGTTGGACATGCCTTGATCATGTTCTACTAAGGTATGGTATGATGATTGTATGGGATGAGCAGACCTTGATCATGTTCATCAGGTATTTATATCACAACTTGTAAGATGGGTTCTTGTAAATAGTGACATCAATTTTGATTAGTACCATGATATATAGTACACTAGTTGTGGTTGCTTCAAAATATCTTTGATGAATTCAAAGTCATTAATCCATTTATTTCATATTCCATACCTCTTCCAATCAAGGGGTTGTTTATTTTGTCATTTATGATCCACATTTATGTTTTTTTACTTAATTGATGTTTTATTAGTAAATTAATTAAATAATCTTAATAGTTGGTTTACTGGTTCACAAGAATGTTGGTTGATTCTTGTAACTAGCTAGTGATTATGTCATAAATATTTTCACCTTATCTATAATTTCATCTCAAAATAATACAAAATTACATTTTTGTCATAAATTTTATTTGAAACATATTTTTTTATATTTTACCTATGTGTCCTGTCTCACTCTTAGAAAAAACAAGGGAGTTAAAGGGAAACCCTGACTGATAGAGTGATGAATTTTAAAGCACCGATATTTAGTACTATTTATAGTGATATAAGCATTATCATCTTAAAATAGCATATTACCACTTTACACAAACCTAGAGCCATATATAAGATCTTGAAACATTTCTATAATGAAAGGCCACTCAATTTGATCTTATGCCTTTTCAAAATCAATCTTGATAAATAAGACCTTTTGGCTGAAAGTCATATCCCATTCCCAAACATCAATGGCATTACTCAGAATGTGCCTATGATGAATAAACCATGTTTTCTCACTCTTAACAATTAAGGGGAGAAGGTTTCTAATTCTAAGGGAAAGAGATTTAACAACAATTTTATAAGATATATTAATAAGGGGGATAGGCCTCAAGGTGGTAATAAATTAAGTATCACTAGCTTTAGGAAAAAACTTGAGGTTACCTTGATTGATGAAAGAGCCCAAAATTTTGAATAAAATAGCTTCATACTAGACTTTATGAAGATTAGGACCCATAATGTTCCAAAAGGTTTGATAGAACTCATAATGAAACCCATCATGTCCTAGGGCTTTGTCATTTTCCATCAACATAACAACTTCCTTAAGATCATATAATCTAAGAGGTATATCACAAGCAATTATTTCTACTTATGAGAGCTTTCACGTAATAACATCAAGGCATTGAGAGAGTGTGGTTTTATGACTAGGAGTGGAAGGTTGGGATGAATAGACACCATGATAATGATTTACAAAATATTTTATTATATAAGGTAATTTAGTAAATCTATATGAATCATCTTTAATGGATATAATTCTATCCATTGCTTATGTGGTTTGAAGGGGAGAAAATAAGTATTTGGTCATATTATCTCCAACTTTCAACCAACACATCCTAGTTCTGAGCTACACTCCTTTGGCTTTGTATGCCTCTTCAATTTGGAGCTTATGTTTCCAAATGGATGCTTAAGCCTAAAGGAGAGTATTAAAAGGTGATATCTCAAGCTCTTGTGATACCCAAAGGTAATCATAGTTTATGGCATGGTGTAGATGTTGTTGAAAGATAGTATGTAATTTATAATTTATTTGAATAAAAATGATTGTGCAAGAAATAGCATCATCCCACAAAGTAATCCAACTAATATCCTCAGAGGGTATGGGAAACTAGTTCTAAATTTGAATAATTTTCCTAATAGTTCACTCATGTATAAAATGAATAATATTGATATAAAAATCTGATTTATGGGATTTAAACTGATGAGTGGTGCATTCAAAATTAAATAAAATAGGATGATTGTCTGGTAAAAGAGTGTTTTGGAGTATAACTATCAACCAACCATGCACATGAGCAAATAGTAAAAGGTCTTGTTCAAGAAGAGATAGATTAAGATGCCTAACAACTCTATCTTTTCCCTCGTGAAAATTACACTAGATAAACCAGAGGGAATCTGATTCTCTCCTTTGGGGTGGTTGGGATAAAACACCCTGAGTTTATTATTCATTTATAATCACACTAGTACATACAAATATGTCTCTCTTTGTATCCATGGGACTCGACCATTTTAAAGTCATTGCATAAGATCTAGAAGCCATCTAGAAGTGAATCAACTAATCATTTTTAGAGTAAAGTATGTTCCACCACATCATTAAATGCATATAGCTTAACAAGAACAATAATGTGGTTATCAAAATCAAACAAAATCCATATCAAGGGTAATTTCAGTGTCTGTTTATAGCCATTTAACTATAATTAGGTTTTTTCCATTTTGAAAATGGTTAATTATGTGAAAATATACATTGGTTGAATCACCCAAATTTTATATGATTTCATATCTTTGTCCTTATAATTTCCATATTAAATATACTCTAACATATTTTTAGACATAGGTTCACCATAATTATTATACATTTGTGGATCTCATTTGCATTAAACTTATAGGAGATATATATTAGTTATTTAGAATTCCTAGTTATAGTGGTATGTATGTATGTATACAGACATACATATATAGACATTCACATATATACATGTAAATACATATATACATTTTAATTTTTTTACCTTGACATGTTTCATATTGGACATTTTGAGTTGCAAAGTTAGAATTTCTTATGAAGAAGCATTGTGTTCTAGATTGATAGGTTTGGACATCAGGATGGTTATAAAAATTAGTGAATTTATATTAAAACTAGAGGTGGCATGTTTCACCAAAATTGAGGTGGGTTTTTACCAAATTTATATAGAGTGGATGTCTATAACCAAGAGGGAATTTATAATCAAGGTAGTAGATAATCAAGCTAGATGGTCTAATCAAGATAGATTAACCTTGGGGTACAAAGGAACAGGTAGTATAATCAAGTTTTTTGGTTCCATGACTTGATTCAAGTGTGGGAAATGCCATTATTATAAGGATTTATTAGTTATCCTAGTTTTAAATTTTATTGATAAATCATCTATAAATTAAAATCTTTAGCATGGTAGTTACAATTTTATCTATAATAGCCATGGTAGTGCCTAATTGGGATACATTTGACCACCATATTACTTGGAGAGAGTATGCTTACATTGGTGGGGATTCAAACTCAAGTCCTACAGACTACCAAGTGTTAGCAATGCTTATGGTCTTGTTTGTAGTCTTATCTTTCCTTTATTCATTGGATAAAGATAATTAAACATTAATGTTATAAATACAATGGTTGATTTTAATATTATTTTGTATTGAGATTGGAAAAACATGGGAAATATATGTATCCATATGTGTTTACATATGAAATCCTATATTGGTTGATTAGATTATATAAAAGATGTATTTCATTGAAGAAACATTTTTCATTTTTATTATAATTGGTTTTAAAGCCTTATAACTAGGTTTTCAATAGTCAAATTAGTTATAATTATTATCTAACTAGTTTTAGACTCATCAAAATTGACACATGGCGTATTATATACATTTCTAGAGGAGTCATTGGATATCTGACACTTGTTTTTAATGAGATGAAGCATGTTTCAATCATGTATTAGATAATTTAAACAATTCAATAGAAGTTATAGATTGCACTGACAAATGTGACTTAATTGAGCTTTACTCTATGCTCCTTCGATGTCATTACTCTCTATGTCATCGAACAAGTCAATCCTATCATGGCCACTTGTTATATTATTTTTGGTGTAATGTGGTATATAGAAATGTAAAAGAATCATTGTAAATATTTCATTTTATTTACAAATAAGTAGTGGTGGCTAAATAATATAGATCATGGTTTTTGAATGTGGAGATAGATAAAATACTTTATATGTTATAATTTTGAATAGGAGAAGATGGATACATAGTATTTTTGTTATTAAAATAATGTCTTGTACACACACTTAATCTAACTTTTCAATGTCATATGTGGAGTAAATTGATCCAAAACAAGGCCTAAATTTGATGGTCGTATGGTTGTATTTAATATTTTTAACTACATAATACAAGTCACTTTTCTTAAGAGACCATAGTAGATGAAAGGTAAACTTTTAAATAAACCATCAAAAATCATAAAGGATTATAATAAATACATATATTTTATCTATTATTTCCTTCTTCTACTATGAATTATATATCTGTTGAAAGGCAATGTTGAATAAATAACCATCATTAAAAAAATTGTGATAGTTAGGGTCCACTACTCAATTTAAGCTTTACTCCCAAGTCCCAAGTCAAGGCCCTATAAAATGATGTCACCTTGAATTATTATCTTCAAAAATGGACAAAATTTTGTATATTTCTTCAATAAAAATATTAGTAAGTTACAATAATATTTAATTGATCACCTAAACCTAAATTTAATGAGAATAATTATTATGCCAAATGAATTTAATTACTAACACTCCTTAAATTCATAGCAGCATATTTTAGATGGAAAATCCATATAGTTACTATATTATTAAAAAAATTAATAAAGGCTTGCTTTTAAAAAAAGCTTCCTTCTAAATTTTATTTGTTTTATAAAAGTTCTCTAGTACACCATCAATGATCTATTTAAGGAACAAACTAGAAAGTTTTATATTGGTTTTATTTATTTATTTTTTAAATGTAATTTTATTTTTTAACAAATAAAAATTGTATATTATTAACATTTAATTATTTAATACTTCATGGCATTTATACCTGAAATTATTTACAATTAATCCCATGAGGAAAAATGGGAGTAAATTAGAATTATTCAATCACATTTGAGCACATAGATTTTTTACTTTATCCAAATAATTAACAACTGTCGATGGTAGATGGGAAGGAAGGGGTCCGTTAATGAGAATTTTTTACTATGATCAAAGGTTAGTTTTGGGATACAATGGCAGCATTCGATTAGGACCATCAGATTTGACTTGAAATTTATACAAATGTGCAATAACTGAGATTATAGAATTCACCCCTTCCCTCTTCTCTACTTCGGATGGTCATTCCCATTCCCTATTGATGGGATTTAACATGATATTTTCTCCTTCATGCACCTTTTAGAGAAGGGATGGATATGGCTACTTCGTATGGTTGAGTTGGTAAATAGTCGATTCAAATCTTACTCTCTACTCTTTTCCAAATTACTTAATCTCATCTCATGATGAATCCAAATGGTAAGTCCCAACCACTTATAGTATTAGTAATGATAGAGAATATCTTGAGAAGGGTGATAATATGGGTACTCAAATCTATGTTCAAATGTTTAATCTAAGAAGAAAAGTTCTACCAGTTTTGTGAGTTTTTTTTACACTTTGCTTCTCTTTTACCATGCTCTACACTTTGCTTCTCTTTTACCATCTTGAGCATGGGCTACAAAGTCAGATGTCCATTTAAGCTTGTGTTACCCTCCCCATTCCATCTTTAAGGTAACATGTCATTTATTATTTATATTCATTCAAAGAGTTCAAAAAAATAATTTGATCACTAGAACTTCATTGTGTTTTCTACAATCGCTTTATCAATAATTTTGAGCATTTTTGAGATGTCTCATAATGTGTAGTATGATTCAAACTTTTGTGTAATCATGATTTAATTATGTTATGATTTTCAACCCAACTATAATTTGAAGATATGAATTTATATGCTTAGTTGCGTAGATGGCACTTAGTCTTGATAATTGTATGAAAATGTCTCATATAAGGTACAATGTGTGTCAAGTTGTGATATTTTTGAAGTGATTATGGAGGTTTTTTAAGTTTTTTTTACATAATAATTCCTAGTTTCTCTTTTATGTTAGATACATAATGTGTTTTCCTTATTGTTTTTTGTTATATATCTAAATGGTAGATGGTTGCACCCATTTGTATGACTAAAAGATTTAGATTAGTTATGGGTGCTATCAATACATGTTCCCAAGGTGTCTTGGTAATATTTTTTTGTGTGATAGTAGTACTTAAATTAATATTAAAATAATTTTATTTCGTTTCAATGATAATTTTTAGATTTGCGTAAATTACTAGTGAGAGGCAGCCATATCTCTCTACAATGATAAATAATTGTGCAAGGGAAGTATGTGTATTTTATTTTTTCTCGAATGGTCCATTTGAATCAATATATGTTCATTGGTAAAGGTTCCCATTTTTATTATTTGATTTAATGTTACCATCAAATGACTATAAACATGTTCACTCGAGCATAAAGTTATATATCGAGAATCTAGTATAAAACCTCCTATCTAACTAAGAGATGACCCAAAATTTACCTTTATATTATAGTTTATATATGTTACTCTATAATACAATTATTATATATGCATCACATCCTCCAAGTATCACTACTATATGCATACAATTTTATCCTTCTTTATATCATAGGAATTTTATAAACATTTATTTGAACTTGTAGAATTCTAAATTACATGTAATGTGTGTTGATGTTCATTTAAAATTGTATATAATTTTATAAACCATGTTTTGTTATCATGTAATATATTTAATTTAATAATATTAATAACATACAATTTACATTTAATTTATTAATTGTGTTTATGCACTTTGTTACAATATTCTAGTCTTTATTCAATCATAATTAGAGAGAGAGAGAGAGAGAGAGAGAGAGAGAGAGAGAGAGAGAGAGAGAGAGAGAGAGAGAGAGAGAGAGAGAGAGAGAGAGAGAGAGAGAGAGAGAGAGAGAGAGAGAGAGAATTTGAAGTGAAAGTCATGATATCCTAATAGGAAGAACTAATATTGAATAGGATGAGGGTGAAGGTGAATAATAAAATAATGAATATATAAGAGATAAATGCTGAGTAAGTTCATAATATGTCTCAAAAATATCAATCAGGTGGACCATAGGGATTCCAAATTTATGTATGTTAATCATTAGTTAATACTAAAAATTAATATAAATTTAGGCATATGAATTAGAGGTTTCAATATAGGAAATAAAGGATCCACGGATATGCTGATTTAGACACTAATTTTTTAGAGAAGAAATTCATGTATGCAATCTATGCAAATGTACCACCAATTTAATTTCTTAAATGTTAATGAAAATTTAAACATTAATAAAAATAGTTGAAAATGTGTCAAGATCAACCATTCACACAATGGAATAAATTGAAGAAGAATTTCAAAAAATATTTCATCTTAATCAAAGTTTGGCACACACACTAAACAAAGTCTTAGAATTGGAAACCCATTTAAAGAGATTTATTGAGATAATTTAAAATGAAAAACTAGATATATATATATATATATATATATATATATGGTAAATAAAATGTTAACATATAAGAGTGGAAATTAGGAACATTTTAGACTTATTAGAAACATATAGTAAGCCAAATGATTTGTGTGAATATTAGCTCTAAAAAATTGTGTAAAAACTAAGCTCACCAGAGGACAAGGTTAATGAGTTTAAAATCTTGATCAACTTAGTCAAGGAGAAGGTTAAAATGGTATTTAAATATTAAAAGAGGTTTTCAGACATAAAAACCAATATCTAATCCCATATGAAGGAACACGAAGCCACGAATAAATGTTTAGCATTGTGTATGGCTAATAAAAAGACAAAATTATGCATCAATGTCTACTTAATGAATCAAATGATTTCAAGGTAAATATGGATACACAAACATAGAATGATAAATTTTTGTTTTTTTTTTTTAATTCAAATAATGTATGAAGAAAAGGTAATTTTTCAAGTAGATAAGAAGATCATGAAATATTTTAATCAAATGATTTAATATAGTTTTGGTATAAGAATTGATAAAAGTATAGTAACAATAAAGGATGTGTTTTTTATGTGTACATGTATTAATAGTAAAAATCTGAGGAAGAGTTGAAAAAAAAAGTTTTGGAAGTTTTGGGGTGTGTGTGTGTATGAAAAATATAAGGACTTACAATAAAAAAATTGTGAAAATTTAGTGTGTGTGTGTGTACGCATGCGTGCACATGCACGCATGCGTGCACGTGCACGCATGTGTGTTCATGGTTGTGAATGTATGTGTGTGTGTGTGTGTGTGTATGTGTGTGTGTGTGTGTGTGTGTGTGTGTGTGTGTGTGTGTGTGTGTGTGTGTGTGTGTGTGTGTGTGTGTGTGTGTGTGTGTGTGTGTGTGTGTGTGCGCGCGTGCACGTGTGCATGTGTGTGCGTGTGCATGTGTGTGTGTGTGTGTGTGTGTGTGTGTGTGTGTGTGTGTGTGTGTGTGTGTGTGTGTGTGTGTGTGTGTGTGTGTGTGTGTGTGTGTGTGTGTGTGTGTGTGTGTGTGTGTGTGTGTGTGTGTGTGTGTCTAGTATTGGTATAAGAATTGATAAAAGTGTAGTAAAAATAAAGGATGTGTTTTTTATGTATACATGAAATTATGACAAATATGAGGAGTTTCAATAACAATTTTTGGTGTGGTACACACACACACACAAATTTAATGTCATAAACATAAAATAATTGATCACATGAATCCTAGATGCCTCATATACATATAATTTCATGGAAAACATAAAAGAATTGATCACATGAATCTTAGATGCCTCATATACATATAATTTCATGGAAAACATATAATAATTGATCACATGAATCCTAGATGCTTCATATACATATAATTCCATTCCATGAGGTGGGGATTACTCATATTTATATGAGTATGTTTCCTTATTCCTAACTCTATGTCTATCATTTATACTCTCAACTACATAAGTTACTTATCTACCAATATCATGTGACATAACTCTCTCACTAAGTTCATTTTGTATGTTCTTTCATTCCTCATTATAGATTACTAATACAAATGTATTCACATGTACTAATTATGCCATTATCAATAGTTCTAGTAGGTTTACACTTTGTGAAGTTTCTTTCTAAATTCATATGAATGTACAAGAAAATATTTTTTGTTATAATATTATCAAATTTGAGTTGTACATTCCCTATCATCATAAAAACTTGGTTAGGATGTTAGGGTAAATTATCTCTTAGGGTATGTAAAATTATAGATAACTTCTTTACTATTATTTTGAAATGTTCAACATATTTTTTTACATTAGCAATATTGGTATATGTGAGGCCTTTACAATGTAGATCTACTTTAATATACTAATTTTTATTAAATTTTGTCTACACATTGCAACATTTACATTATGTATTTTTCATAAGAATAATTCAAGTTTGACCACTGAAGTCATGACCTTTTACATTGAATTATCAACATGTTTTGTATTAACTCTTTCCATATTGTGTAGTTAGCTTTTCTTATTTCTGTGTGTGTGTTTGTTTTTAAGTATATGTATATATGAATATGGATATGTATGTGTGTGTGTGTGTGTACATGTATTTATGTATGTATGTATGTATACGTAAATGTGTGTGTGTGTATCCAAAATAACACAATGCATTTGTACCAAAATATCATATTTTTACTTATATTGGTACCAAGATTGGCTACTTAGTTATTTTATAATGAAAACAAATACTCAACTAAATATAAATATAACTAAAATTACCTATATGGTGTTTACTCTTATGTTCAAGATCTAGCTCTATGCCTTACATAAAATTTGAATCCTTATGCTCCTTACATAACAAATTGGATTCCTTAAAAGTGAGTAGACTATAGAGGTAAATTTGACACATTAAATTTTATACAATTTTGAATAAGTAAGTTAATGTGAAACCAAGAAAATTACTAAATTTTCTATGTTATACCATGACTTGACTTAATATTTGTTTCTATAATCACTTTCTATAATTACTATAAACTTGCACTTATAGGTCCACATGAGAAGCCAATAGGCTTATACAAAGATATATTAAAATAAATAGTACATTCTCCTTCAACTCTCCTTGCAAACACAAGGAAAAGTATTTTTTAGAAGGCAACAATTTTCCTTCCTCAACCAATATGGATGACTGATATAGATGTAAGTTCTCAAAATTCATTGCTAAATACATTTGAATGATTATAGAGGGTATGTGGGGCATGAAGAGGATAAATGTTTTATAGGCTACTTCATTTCTAGGTAATTTTTGTTTTTGCATTAGATTGAAAGATAAATTTTTACTTTTAGTTAATTTTATCTATTTCATTCTTTTATTTTATGTCATTATATCTTCTTTAAAATATTATATTTAATTTTCCAAATAATTATAAGTTTTTTTTAAAGAGATAATAAAATAGCAAATCAATTTACATCTTTGTCAAAAAAATTCCAAAGATTAGCCAATGAAATTATGCCTAAAGTCTAGGATTCACTAGGATTTATAGAAAATGCTAAGGGTCCATTCTTAAAATGATCCCTAGTAGTTATCCTCCATTGTAAATTAGGGTGGTGATGTGAGGTGTCCATATTAGTATAAAGCATAGGATGTCTAGCATCCTTTCACTATTGAATTTATGCATTGTATTTTTTACTTTGTAATGTATTTGACCTGATTTCATTTCTTTGGCAATTGACTTGAGTGGGGTTGTAACACTAGGTTTGGGGAAATGAAAAATATCACCTTAGAATACTTCTTATTCTCTTCAAGAAAATATTTATACACTTACTTAAGGCCATTATGTGTAGCTAGATATATTGGTTATGTAAAACCATTCCCCACCAAGTCCTTCAACTCATGAGAACTAAATAATGTATACATCTAGATGCTTCAATACTCATAATTCTCTCATCAAATTGAGGAATCTAGTTTTAAATAACATTGTTGTTGCTCATGTATTCCATAATTTAACCAAATAAATAACTTGACTAATTGATTAGCCCTGATAAACTCTAGCTAATATGTCTGATCATTATGTTGTCTAATAAATGAGCTTTGATACCAATTTGAAGGAAATGTTCGTGTATATATTTGTAATAAAATATTAAATAATTATTTATCACACACACTAACTGATAAAATAAACACATAAAATAAACTTTTGTTAAAATATTTTTTTTGCATACAAAGACTTATACTCATAGATTCTCACCTTTCTTCTTTTTCCTCTTGACTTCCTTTATCTTAATTTTTCTTATAACCAAATGACCCAAATACATCAATTTATATACTATTTGTTTGTCTTCCTATAATAGGTTCATATCTACCTTTATATATCAAATATGTAACCCATATCTTAAGAATTTTATTGCTTCATCTATAAGCTTATTACTTCATTTATTAAAAGATAACATATATTAAAGACATTTATTACTTTAAACTTTCACAAAAGCTACCTAAAAATAGTAAGTGCATATCAGTCAAAATTATATTTCCAACAAACAAAAATGACCAAGAATCCTATTATGATATTATTAATATAGTTTTTGTATATAATTTGTATATAATTATTGTTATCTCCATAAGACCATATTGGAAAAATTATAAATGGTACATTGAAACATACTTTTTACATTATACGAGACTATAAGGGATATGATTTACTCTCACCTCATTGTCAATGAGTCACAATCTCACTGGATGATGGTCACTCAAGTCTATTTCTCACACATGGAGCAAGGATTTTATACTATTCAAACTTCAATTCTTGATCCCAATCTTGTTCACTATGCTTAGTGATTACTCTCTCATGCATTACATTTGGGGCATGGACTTATTTATCTAGGCATTCAACAACCCAAGTGTCCATTATGTTCCCAAACTAAAACTACTAAGCACTTTCTTTGGTTGTGAAAAAAAATTTGATTGGATTAGACTTGGATCCATGAATTTTAAAACATTTTACACTTGTAAACTATTATCCTTAGTGACTAGCCTATGTTACCTGTAAGATGCATACACATTTGGCATACTTTCTAAGTATAAATTCTTTTTAATCTTGAAATAAATAAAATAATTATTTTTTTTAAATCTACAATTAATTCTTGATTTTCTACTTATAACAAGGCTTTTATCATTTCAAATGTGCTTATGCATATTCAAGTGTAGGAAAATAAAGTGGATCTAGAGTTTGCCTATCTCCAAACCTTGCTAGACCATTAGGACAATGAACCTTGTATTATCTTTTGTGTACCTTCCTATTTACCTCCAAGGGATAGAACCTTATTAAGGGAGGTTATAAAAAATGCCACTATCACAATTGGTTTGGATAGTCTCTACCATGAGGATACTTACTTCTTATAGAGCAATGTGTTGATTGGGCATCATTTCCTTACCATGACAAGTTTAAGCACTTGGTTATCATAATAATTCCTCTATAAAGACTCCAAATGAGACTTAAACAATTATTAAATAAAATAACTGTACTATGAACAATGAAAACATAAGGCAATATACCTTATTTGAGGGAAATGACCTATCAGATGTTAGTTGGGGGAAATCAGATGATATCAATCCTCCATCTACTAGTGGTTTCTTTGTTACTACAATATAATTTTCTTATTTTTAATGTATTATTGAAATAGTTTTTGATCTTATGGACCACTTATTAATTGTTTTTATGTTTTCTTAGGTCCAATTGTTTATTGGCCTAGTGTATTAGATTAAGGGCATGGTCTCATACAACCCACCTTTGGGGGGATAGTTTGAAATGTTTTTATTTAGATTAATTGATTTTTATCCCTATAAGTTATTTTTAATAAAGTGTATCTCTAACATTATAGTTTCTTGAAGCTTTAAGTTTCTAATAATTTTATAATTAAAAGTTAACAAGTAGTATCAAAAGAGTTGTAGTCTAACTTTTGAGAATGATGTTTTGGTATATCATCCACTAAGGTAAAAATCCATCTAGATACATGTTGCATAGAATTTTTTGGACAAATAGGTCCAAGTTTAGTTCTTGGGTATTTTTTTATGGATGAATTCTCCCTAGTCATAGAAGCTTTGCCAAAAGAAGGCTTTGATTTAGATGTATGTTTACTCAACATTATAATTTACTATATGTAATCTAAAACATGGACAAAGATGCCAACATCTATACAATTGGAAAGGTTATAATAAAGATAAAAATAAATTTTATAATTATTTTTATATTACTATTGAAATTGAGTTTTATTTTAATTAGATAATCAATTTTTTGTGGGATTTAATTAGTATATGTTTAAACTATGAATAGTTCTTATTTATATGACATTTTTTCTTCATATGTTTTTGGTAATAATCATAAGAAAAGATGCTTCATTTATAATTTGAGGTTTTTAATAAATTAATAACAATAAAATTAGCATGTAATTTAATATTATTATTGAAATGAAATTTAATTTTAATTATATAATTACTTTTTCTAAGATTTTATTATTATGTATTTAAACTAGAGTATACCGTAAGAACTTTTTTTTTCATAATAACAATTACACCAAGATCCATTCTACAATCACAGTAAGGGGGAGGAGAAGAGCATGATGCCATGCCCATGAAATAGAAATAATGACCAACATTATTAGAAATATAATATAAGTTGTCAAAATAATAACTACAATAGGGTCAACATAATAATTGATGCATTGTTTAAAAATGGAGGATACTTATATATACATAATAAATAGAATAAATAAAAAATTGAAGAGAAGAAATTACAAAGAAAATAAGAGAAAAAAAATAAGAATTAATCATCTCACAAACTTTTGAATAGATATGTTTTCTTATTCCATGTAAATGATTTTTTGAATAAATATTCATTCTAAATTAATTGTAGAATAGGTATGACATGTAAATTATATTTAAGTATTTGTGATAAATTATATTAAGGTAATCGTAGTAAATTATTTTTAAATTACCCACTTTTTAAATATGCCTAAATTATTTGGAATAAAAGAACTATTAAGATTAAATATTTACCAGTATTCTATTATATTTTTTAATACATTTCAACAATAACACTATAAATGATGTTTTAGAAAAAGATATTAAATATTATTTATTTATTTTTAAAGGGTGAAAATATTTCATGTAATATTGTATTTTATTTGGATGGATATTTTTTAGTTTCATGTATATTAAGTTAAAGAAGGTGAAGTATTCTAGCATTAATTTTTAAATGTTAGAAATTTTGAGATAGAATATAATGTATGTTGTAAATTTTTTAATATACTTAAATTATTTGTAATTACAGAATTACTAAGGTTAAATATTTACTATATTTACCAATACAATATTAAATGTTCTTTATTTAGTTTTAAAGAGTGGAATTTTTTTCTGTATATTCAATTAAGTGATGTGTATTTTTTTTATTGGTAATCGGTTCTTTTTTAACTTGGGGGAACCTTTTACACCCATGGGAGTAGTGCACTACCAATAGAAATCAAGACTCTAACACATTTCATGTATATTTTATAATAAGATGTTTTAGAAAAAGATATTAAAATATAATTATTCTTTATTTTTTTACAGAGAGAATTATAGAACCATTAACACTTGATCATATTGAAACTGTCAAGAACAGGGGAAACCACTGGCCTATAAACACTCTTTGAGAATCAAACTTGGGTGGATCTGGGCACAACCATACCACTTCACCTATCCTTCTACATCTCATTGGCAAAGTTATATGTATTTTATTAGGAATGATATTTGTTAGTTTCTTGTATAGTACATTAAGTTAAAAGGGTGAAATGTTTTGACATCTAATTTTTAAAGTTACAAAGTTCGAGATAAAATATTTCTTTTATATAAAATGAAACAAAAAAATAAATGTGTGGATTAATAAAAAGACTATATAAAAAATTAAATACACAAGTTAAATATGCTATATTTTATTTTATTTTTTAATTAACTAAAATTTTAATATGTATGTGAGAAATAAAATTGAATACCCTTTTATCATAAGTTATGTGATGAATAAATAAGCACCATACTTAAAATAGTATAAAGTATTCATTTTTATGATGATTTTTAGTATAAATATCATTAAACTAATTAAATATTATTTTGAAATATATTGTAGGGATGGCTCGACCAAGATTAAATTTTGAAAATATAGAGCAACGAAGAGAATATCAAAGATAATGTTGTAGACAAAGAAAAGAAAAAATGACAAATACACAAATAGAAAAACAAAGAAAATGTTGAAATGATGTTGATAGATAAATAATTAGAGTGTAGGGTTGAATTGATAGTTATAGAATTAGAAGCTGAAAAGAGAAAACATGCCAATAAAATAAAAATAAATCGTGAACAAATATTGAAAGATGAACAATATATTTTGAGAATAAGATAACAATGGAATATGCATTAATATCAATTTACTAAGGTATAAATAAAATATATATAATAAATTCATCATGAATCATCTCAAAGACATCAAATGAGTGTTGATTTTAACATTAATTTTGAAAAACAAAACTCAATATTGATATATTGTGTCCTTGAAACACCATATAATGCATCTCAATATACAATGGATGTTGATTTTATAAATAATGTGAAAAATAATGAGATACAGGAGGATGAAAGATCACAAAATAGAAGAAGATCAATACAAAATAATGATTTTGAATAAGAGTCAACATCACAACCTAAAAGAAGGAAAATGGAAGATTTTGAAATTAAAAGAGAAAAAAATATAAAAATCCCAATGGAATGATTGGGAGATATTTTAATATGTTTCAAGTGATTTTTTGACATGTTTTATATAATACTATTTCACCAAACATGTGTTATATTTGTCAAGAAAGTTATATTGGAATATTTTTTTCTTGGACAACTGAAGGCCCTGGATGCAATAGATGTTGAAAAGAGAAATGTCATATTTGATTTTTAGCATCAAATAATATGAATCCTAGACCACAAGCACAAAAAATTAAAAACATAACATAGGTTGAGTAAATGTTAATAGCCTGTGTGAACCCAATCCTAAAAGTCACACATTAAATTGGAGGTCAATATAAATATAAATGACACACAATAAGTTTTATTTAAGATTTACAATAAATTGATAAGGTTTTACCGCATCAATTAAAATATTTACTAAAAAATTCATAAACTTTGTATGAAATTAATATTCAATATATCTATAAAATAAGCTATGAAGTTTGAGGCTTGTTACTAAGGCTTCTGCATCTTCACCTACTATGAGGAGGTCCAATAGAGATGGTTGTCGCATTATCATTTAGCTTTGTGTTCCACTAAGTGGATTTGGAGTGTTGAGGAGTGTTACATCAAAAGCAGAATCTACACATGTAATATTTTGTATACAAAACTAGGGGGATATCTAGATAGGATGGGTTTAGCTTCACCATGATCTCTTAATAAGGCATCTGCCCTAGGTGGGGTGGATATATGGGCTAAAAACTTCAATACCTTTGGGAAGAAGATGGTAGAGATGAATGGCTTGGAGGGACTAGGCTTTATAGTGGCACTAAATTTTAAATTTGAATATATGTCTACTCCTCCTTGGGGGATAAATCATGGGTAGACATATTCAATTAGGTAGAAGGAGGTAGAGCTAGGTTTTTGGCTCTGAAGGAGGTCACCCTAAGTAACTAAAAATCCTCATTTAAACCTATGGCAGCTTTAAAAACCCCAATATCTATGTCTTTTAAGGTTAAGGCCATTAATTAAGTTTTGAAATGTGAGGAGTGGTTTAAGGCTAGAGCTTTAATTTGTAGGTTTGATTATCATTGGTTGATCCTTCTTTATCTTCATAATTAGATATCTGATGAACAGAATCCACTTATCATAAGAGTTTTGGAGATTTATCTAGGAGAAAAAGGATTCTTTATTATTATTTTTAAGAAACCTAAAGACTGGATTAAAATTTTATAGAAGAAACTTGGAGTATCAGGCAAAATATCCTTTTCTTGAAACCTTGGTTTTTGTTGACCAAATTTGGCCTACATAACAAAATATGCCTAAATTAAATCAAGAATCCAAGTAGGGTCTTGATTGAAGAGTGAACCAATATCATAAGGATTTTTTTCCTTGAAATGGTTTGAGAATATGAATATATTTTTTCTATGAAATGAGTGGTCCAAAGATCTCATGCTAATTACAAAGCTTTTGAAAAATTTTAAGCAAGCTTAAAGTGTGATCTAATTGATCTTGAAGGGACAGGTCTAAAATTATAAATGAAGATTCCAAGTAGGTTTCATGGTATCTAAGCATTTAGGAGTATGAACTAGGTTGCATAAGCCTTATAATATCTTTAGAGCCTTGAAATATTGAGCAAAAGATAGAGTATTCAAGTTTAAAGAACCAGACTATCACTAGGATGTCATATAGAAAAGAATAGACCAATTCACTTGTGCATTTAATAAATGCACCTAAGGGATCCTCATGAAAAAAATGATTGTAGTGTCATTCTATTCTTCATTTCAGGATCATATCTTATAAATTTCATACCCGTGTGAGTCTTATATCCTAAATTATGAGCTTTCAAAGATTGACTTGCAAATGGAAACATCCACACAGATGTCAAAATAAATCTCAAAATTTATCTATTAGGGGCCAAAATATTAATGGTCATACAGACATCAATGATGGTCATTTGAACATCAAAGGATAAAAGTGAAAACATCAAATTTAGACCATTATAAATAACCATTGGGTTCAAAAATCCTAATGATGGTCATGTGGATGGCAAATATGTTCATTCAGATGTTAAATACAAACATGTAAACATCAAATTTAAACCTTGTGAGTTAGCCATTTGAGTTTAAATGGTGGGTCCTAGCAAGATCAAGGGCTTGTGTTCACTTGTACATATTAATCCAAAGTGCAAGATTGAGTCAACATGTTAAAGGATCTTGGATTGATGGAAAATAAGGGATCACATGCATTCATACATCTAGATCTAATGGTGTACAGGAGGTCAAAGATTCAAGATCTAATCATATGGATCTATGGGACCAATAAGAATAAATATAATTGGGCACAATTTAAATAGTCTGAGTTGGTAATCGATGACCAATGAATAAACAACAAATCCAAAAAGATTCCATTAAAGGTTGATGAACTAATTCTTGACCTAGGAAAGAAAAAGTTTAAAGACCCATATTGCCATTAGATCTCGATCAAAAATAGACATAGTCATATAGGCAAGATGGTTAAGGATAAGGCTCTATCACCATTAAAGTTTAAACAGGGCCTTTAATCGATATTTGAAACCTATCAACCTTATTGCAAGGTCATTCATTGATTTTAGATGGAGGATCCTTGTATGCAATATTTTTTTAGCTCTCACAAGGTTTAGATGAAGAGCAAATCTCTTAGGGTCTAATACAGAGATCAAAAATGGACAAGTGATTCTGAAACAAGGTTAAGTAGTTTACAAGTTTCCATGGATATTGTAACTATGTGAAAACTAATAATTAGATTGGTTTTCACCTATAGTACCCCTGTGTTTGATATTGAATAAAATACAGATGTAAACTTGATAATAGAGATGTGTCTCACATATCATTAGGGTCACATTTTCAATAAATAGGTACCTATAGTCACCCAAAGTAGATGTGGCATAATTCTATCAATTCAAATATATGGTCCTCATCAGTAGATTAGATAGATAATGAAATGGAGTTCTAAGAAGGACACTCAGTAGATGGATAAGGATAATGAGCATTCAATTATTTTACATAATTTATTCCTTATTGATAAGTTCATGAGTCAGCATCCTCGAACTTGTGTTAATACATCATAATTCTTTCTCTCTCTTCCTTTTTCTATATATGTTTTAACTTCTACCACATATATAACTCTCTGAAAGTTTTATACAATAAATCTCTAACATTTTTAGATAACCGACTCTTATACTTTGGCTTGCCTAGGCTATGCCAAAATTTGTAATGTAACACCCTCTAATGCAATAAAGACTGAATTCCATCATTTTACAAGTTAGATTGAAGTGTGTCTTATGAATTCAAGTATTGTAGTTAAGTGAAAGTATGCTCCTTTTTTATGTTTGAGTTTTCTCACCTTCATGAAATGCTTGATAGTTATCATAGGTCATTATAAGTGCAATTTAAAGTTTTTTTATTTAGCTTGAAAGTGGATGTCTACTCGCTCATGCTAGTTTGATAACTGATCAATGCCTTATTATCAAATACTTATGTGGGAGTGATCTTCTTTGGTCTTTAATGTATCTCATATTATGTCTTGTGCAAAGTATAAGTGTTCCAATTACTAGTGCATCACTTCATTTTATATGTTTTCATGTATTTGTGTTTCTCTCCCCTTTTCCAAGCAATTATTAGTGTAGGTCTAGTTTAGGTGATAGATCTAGAAATAAGTTGACCTTCTCTAAAGGTCTAATCCATTATTAGGATACCCACAACCAAAGATCCATCCCATGTTGGACTAGATTTGGTTAAGAGGACCTAAACAATCTCCTTCTCACCTAGGGTGCAAATCTAGAACACCAACATTTTTGGCACACTCGGTGGGATTGAGTTTCCTTGGCATAATTGAAAAGAAGAAATTACAAAAGGAGAAGACATGTACCATCATCAAAATTTGAAGATCCTTAAAGTTGTAGATCTCATAGCATCTTTTAGATAGTGTTTTCATGCCAAAGGTTACAAAAAGGTCATCAAGTAAAGGTATTCCTTTTGAATTCATTGAGCTACCTTCTAATTCTTTTAAAAAATCAAGATTCAATAAGACTAGACCTAATCCTCAAAATAAATTTTCACGTCCTCATCATCCTATTTTTTTAGTCCAAGTTATTTCCCTATAAGCCAAATCCCTTTTGCCCAAATGGTAATCAAGAATCAAGTGTTTATTCTATTTTATAGGGGTATTCCCCTAAATTTGGCTCAATATGATGACACCCTTGTGTCTGGATTAAAAATTATCCCTTTCTTCTCAAGAGAATGGGATAAAACTACTGCTATTGAGCATATTCAAGATGTTGCTAACCTATGCTCTATTCATAATGTTGTTCAAGATAATGTGGTTATCAGACTAATTTTTGTTTCCTTCAATTAAAAAACATTTCAATGGTATATGAATCTTCCTTTGACCTCCATTTCTAACTAGGATGAGTTAGGTGCAACCTTCATTAGGCAATTTGAAGACAAGTCTAATCATTTGTCTTTGGTTGAACAACTGACTACCATACAAAGGTACCCCTATGAGTTCATGTCTAATTTTAACTTTAGATTCCAAAAAACATGGAATAGAATCCTTGCATTGGTTAGACCATCTCTATATTATGCATTTTTGTACTATCTAAAGACCCTCAATTATGATATTAGTGTCATGATACAATCCATGGGTGGTAATACTTTTCCAAATGCCTATAAACTTGTAATAAGAGCAAAAAATATCTCGATACAAGTTGGTAAACTTGCTCCAAGGCCTTTAATGTCCATATTCTCATAATTACATTCTATTACTCCCACTTAAGTTCCTCAAATACCATTTATATCTTCTATTCTATCTCCAAAATCCCAAGTTGTAGCTCCTTATAATCAAGCTAGTGAGATCAAAGATCTAAAAGTATGCTACAAGCTTTTGGGAATGAGATTGTTTGACTAAAGAGACAATAGTACCAAGGTAGGCCTTATTATCAACAAAACCAAAACACTTATCAATCCTTCAATAACCAAAGACCTCCTTATCAAGGTTTTAAATACAATAGGTAACCTTACCAAAACCAAGAATCTATAACCCAAACTAAGCCATATGTAACCCTTGATCCTAATGTACCTTCCAGTTAAAAATCTATTATTCCTCAAAACAACTTGATGTAGGATTTAGGTTGGCATCCATTCAATCCAAATGACACTCAAAACCAAGCCTTAATATAAAAGGATACTAATATGCCACAAATGACACAAGAAGAGTTCTCTCTTCAAGGTGGTCAGTACAAGGCATGAATATGGCATCCCAAGGAGAGGTGCAATAAATTCAAGAGAAGTCAGTTGCCATCAAAGTTAATTATTAATTATATTATCATATTGCATTCAATCAAGCTGGTGAAACTAGTAACACAAATGGTCAATTTGTGGATCTAACTAGAGATAAAAGAAGAGCATTTGAGGAAGCTCAAGATGTGATAAATACTTCTAGTTTTCCTAGCATTGTTCCAAAAAGTGTCAAGGATCAACCTATTATCCTTATAGCATAGAAGAACTAGAATGCATAGGTAGGGAAGGTTCCCCAAATGCCTTTAATTTGAGAACAACCAGTGGTTTAAAATTTGTAGCTAAAGGCTAGTGGAACCTCATTTAGCATAATAGATAAAATGAAGAAATAAAGTGTTATCATTAACATGTGGGATTCCCTTACCATTCAAGGAAAAAAAAACATGTTTATTCAAGATATTTTATCTCTTAAGGTATCTAAATAATCAATTGAGAAATAAGGAGCTATCTTAGCTAATTTAGACTAGCCTACCAAGCAACCTGATCAGTAGATACATAACATGAAAAAGGTGGAAAAACCAATGTTAAATCAAAAAAAACCCATCCCTTTTATCTCTCTTTAATATTTGGTGAATGCTTAGTCCATAATTGTCTGGTAGATAGTGGATATAGTAGCACTGTCATGCCCAAGAAAATTGTAGACAAGGTTGGTCATGTCTATGAACCAAATAGCAAGGTAGTATTGTAATTGGATGGGTCACCAAAAATTATAGTAGACATAATTAAGGATATAAATTTGACATTACATACTTTCCCCCTATATTACCATTCAACAAGATGTAGTAGTAGTGGACTTGCCTCCCTATTTTGCCATGAGTCTATCAAGGGACTTTAATTCAAAGATTGGAGGATATTTGTTAGCTGATTAGACATATCTAATGTTCAAGATGAGGTATGGTACCAAGGTAACAATACGTTTTGAACCTATTTTAAAATTTCATTTGTATCTATATATGCCAAGTATGGTGAACACTAATTGTGTTATCTTAGACAAGGTACTAGAAAATAGTGAGGTGGAAACTTAGTCACCTCTAGATGGAGTTATAGATATTTTCCTTAATGAGTGGGCCTTTGATTTACATGAGCATGATCCCTACAAGTTAATTGAAAAATAAGGACTTGGTGTCTATTGTTTTCATTAAAATGATACACCAATTCTAGTATTGATAAAAGATGATCAGCCTAGTGATGCCCTATGACAACTATACTTTGATGGATACAGGAACAAACATGGCATTAGGGATAGAATGATGTTAGTTTATTCAGCCAATAAAAGGTATTTATCTTCTCCCAAGTTTTAGTTTTGTTGCTCCAATAATGTTGTTGAATATGAATCATTAGTGTATGGTTTGCAATGGGTAAGAAAGATGAAGGTCAATACCTTACAAGTTTTTGGTGATAGTGAACTGGTAGTTCACCAAGTAAGAGGACTTAATGTATGAAAGAACCCACTATTTAGGTCCTATAATCATAGATTATGGGACTTAATTGAAAACTTTCAAGCTTTCGATATTTGTGCCTTATTAAGAAATAAGAACAAGCATGCAGATAATTGGCTGCCATGGGTCATAATTTAGTATCTCAGATGACATAAAGAATGAAAAGGCTCAATCACAAATCAATGTGATTGTAAGGCATTATATCCCAAACAACCATGATAAGTAGCAAGTATTTGAATATGATAATTAGATTGTCAGATTCTTACAAGAGGAAGTTGAATTCTCCTTAATGAACTAAGACAAGCACTTGCAGTAGTATGGTGACCAGATTATGCAACTAAAGACAAATAAGTTGCCTAAAGGGTTGGTCACCCTTGAAAACATATTTGGTAGAGATGATTATTTGAGAAAAAAAAATTATCAACCAAGGAAGAAAACTATACAAATGTGGAGATTATAATTGGTAAGATCTTAAATTTGGGCAAGGTTTGCACATCTTGAGAAAAGGAAACTTTTATTGAGTTATGTTCAACTTTTTTAGATGTCTTTACATGGTAGTACAGTGACATTAAAGGATTTGATCCAAGTCTAGCTCAACATACCATTGAGTTAGAGGATGACACTAGGCAATTCAGATAAAGACAAAAACCTATTAACCCAAAGCTTAAACCTTTGATGAGAGTTGAGCTTCATAAACTTATCAATTCCACTATAATATTTCCAATTAAGATCTCAATTTGGGTGGCAAACCTTGTTCCAATATGGAAAAATAATGGTGAAATAAGACTATGTGTTGACTTCCATGACTCTAACAAGGCCTCTTTTAAAGACCACTATCCATTACCATCAATGGAGTAAATTTTAAAGTTAGTTACAAGTTCATAAAGGTTCTCCTTTTTAGATGGCTATAGTGGTTATTACCATATTTTGTTCAAAGAAGACCAGTTCAAAACAACTTTCACCATAAAGTGGGGGACATTTTCATATATAAAGATGCCTTTTGGTTTATCCAATGTTAGAGAAAATTTTCATAAATCTATGGACATGGCATTTTAAGGTCTCCTTAACAAGTTTATAATTGTTTATTTGGATGATATAATAGTGTTCTCTAACAGCATAGATGAGCATATGATTCACCTCAAATAGGTGTTTGAAAGGTGCAGGCAATTTGGGGTGTCTTTGAATCCCAAAAAGTGTGTTTTCTATATTCATAAAGGTAAGCTTCTTGGACATGTAATTTCAAAACATGGTACAAGCATAGATCCTAATAGGATAAAATCAATTCTTACACTTTACTTGCCTAAACACAAAAAATCCTTGAAAAGCTTCTTAGGCAACATCAATTTCATAAGAAGATACATTTCAGAGTTTGTTACTTTAGCTAGGAAACTCACATCCATGCTAAAGAAGGGTCACAGTTTTAGTTGGTCCAAAGAAGGAGTAGGAAGTTTTGAAGAGATCAAGAAATCTATATCCAATGCTCTTACACTCCTTAACCTTGACTTCACAAAGGATTTATTTTTGTATACCTATGCTAACATTGACAATATTTTAGGGATCTTCATGCAGAAGAATCAAGAGACTTTGGAGAAGCCAATAGCCTTTTTCAGTCAAGGATTATAAGAATATAAAACAATGTATTCTTTTATTGATAATCATGTACTTTCAATTATAAGGTCTCTTAAGAAGTTTAGATACTTGTTGACTAATAATAAGATACATTTGATGGTTGCACATCCAAGTGTTAAGGATTTTTTCTTGAACAAGGATATAAATGACAAAATAGTTGGTTAGATAACCAAAGTCATGAAATACAATGTTGAGATCAAGGTCATAAATCTTATTAGAGGCAAAGGACTTTGTGAACATCTAGCCCAAGACTTGAAAGAAGCTAATGGGGTGGTTATGGTGTCAAATGATGAAGAATTTGAAAATGATCACTCCTCACCTTCTAGTTGATTCCAAGATATGGTAAGATACTTACAAGATGGTGTTTATCCTTCTCATCTGACCCCTTCAAATAGAAGATATTTTAGAATGTAGTCAATTCCTTTTCTCCTTGTTAATAATGTGGTGTTCAAAAAGGATATCAATGGCATGTTGTTAAAGTGCATAGAGCCAAGTCAAACACAAAGATGCTTTATAAATTCCATGATGGACATGGTGGAGGTCATTATTCAACAAGGATCAAATCCCACAAGATCATGAGAGGTGAGTATTACATGCTAAGTATATTTGGTGATTGTCATGCATGGACTAAGAAATGTAGACAATGTGTTATATTCATTGGAAAAGTTAAGATTATATCCTTACCTATCCAAATAATTTTAGTGAATCAAACCTTTGACAAATGGGGATTGGACTTTATTAGTCTCATGAACCCCCCTTTAAACTTAGGACACAAATGGATCCTAACTGCAATAGATTATTTTACTAGATGCATAGAATTAGTGGCATTGAAAGAAGCCAATGAAACTAATGTTTTGGACTTATATGAAGGTTTTATTAACAGATTTGGAGTCCCTTCAACCATTATTTCTTACAATGTTATGGCTTTTGTGGGGTTTAAGATCAACTAGTGGGTAGTTCAACATAGTGTTTTTCTTAGTACCTCATCAAACTATTACCCACAAGGCAATGGCCTTGCTAATTCTACTAACAAGAAGTTTTTGAAGATCATCAAGAGGAATATTGAAGACAATCAGAGGTCATGGAATATAAAATTAAAGTTATCTCTATGGGCTGACAAGATCACCTAAAAATAGTCAATAACTAATTCTCCATACAAGCTAGTATATGGTAAGGAAGCAAGAATGTTTGTTTCTCTTGAATTCCGTGCTTTGGAACTAATGCATCAACCTGAGCTTTTGGATAATGAGCCAATGTAAATTAGATATGGTGATCTCATATATCTAGAAGAGACAAGGCATCAGTCCATGTTGGATATGGAGGCCCATTAAGCAATGGTAAAGAAATATTTTGACAAAGGAGCATCTTTAAGAAGTTTTTAAGAATGAGATTTGGTCCTTAAGTGGGATGATGATAGAGCTAATCCAGGAAGGCACACAAAATTTGAATATCTCTAGATTGGTCCATAAATAGTCTCTAGGTACAAATCTCACAATGCCTTCTAGCTTGAAAAAATGGATGGTGAAGAGATTCATATCCCAGTCAATGGGATACATCTGAAACATTGTTATTGAGGAAGCTTAGTTCCCTATACATAGTTAGTTGATATTGATTTTATTTAAGTTTTGTTCTAACACATTAGTTTATTTTTATTTTGTCCCAAATAAGTGTTTTGTTTGTATAGTTGTGCAGTAGGTTAGTTGTCTTTGCTTTATTAGGTTAGTTTCCCTTTCAAGTTTGTTTCTTCCTCTTTTTGGAATTCTTTGTCTTTGTAAAGTCAAGAGGATATCGTGCAGTCATGTAAATGGTCCAAGAGTCATAAATATGGTCTGAGTTCTCAAGCATAGCAGGCATATTGCCTAGCTGAGTCGTCAAAGATGTTGAACAAATTTGGCCTATATAACAAAATGTGCCTAGATTAAATTAAGAATCCAAGAAGGGTCCATATTGAAGAGTGAACCAATGTCATAAGGATCTTTTTCTTTGAAATGGTTTAAGAAGATGAACATACTTTTTAGATGGAATGAGTGGTCCAAATATCTCATGTTGATTTCAAATATTTTGAAACACTTTAAGTAAGCTTATAGTGTGATCTAATTGATCTTAAATAGATAGGTCTAGAATTACATATGAAGGTTCCAAACATGTTTCATGGTGTCTGGGCATTCAGGAGAATGAACCAAGTTGCACAAGCCTTATAAGATCATTAGAGCCTTAAAATATTGAGCAAAATATGGACTATACAAGTTTAAAGAACCAGACCATCACCAGGACAGCATCCAAAAAGGAATAGACCAATTCACTTACGTATTTAATAAATTCACCTCATAGAGCCTCACAAGAAAATGAACTACAATGACACATTTTTCTTCATGCCAGGATCATATCCTATAAATTTCATGCCTATGCAAGTCTTCTATCCCAATTTATGAGATTTTAAAGATTGATTTTTAGATGGAGACATCCACATGGACATCAAAATAAATCTCAAAATTTATCTATTGGGGTCCAAAATATTGACGGTCATGAAGATGTCAATGATGATCACATAAAATGTAGACACCAATATCGTGTCAACCCCCCTTAGTCCCCTTCTAAACATTAACACTCCTAACCCACACCTTATTAATTTAAAAACTACTTATTTTAAATTAATTACCTCACCTTGGACATCTCACCTGGACACCTCGCCTAGACACCTCGCCTAAGACCATTTCTTAGCCTATGAGTCAGCCTAAGACTAAGTCCTCCAAATCCTAACTACCCATGACCTATTCTCACTCCATATTAACTCCCTAACCAACTTTCATGCCTCATAAACTCGTGTTTTGACCATTCTCCAATGGCAAAGGCACTTGGCGAGTGGAGAAATAGGCAAAGAGCTAAAAATAGCCCTTTTACCCATTCTTTCTTCATCAACATCGATCAACCCTCAGCTGACGCCAATGGGATCGCTGATGTTGGTTACATAAGCCTAGCTCTAACATTGAGCTGCCCCCCACCTTCTTGTAGATTGATGCACACACTCTGAGACCTAAAGCATCAGAACTCAACTATCATCCTCCTGGCTATTAAAGCTCTACACAATTCATTCCAGAGACTAGATTGAAACATTGTACGAGGACCTCAACATCAGCCACAATGGGAATAAGCATTCGGACACCTCTATTTCTTCACCTAATAGAGCTAAGTATTTTGATTCTCATTTCAGTATTTTAGAATATACTGTTAATTAGTTTCTATTTGATATTTCTAAATATTGTTAAGAGACCCAACTTCTTTCGTGGAGGGGCTGAAAGGCCTTCCCCTTATTCTTATCCTCTTCTCACACCTATTCTCTACCTTTACCCTTCCTCAGACCTTATTCACCTTCCCGCAACCTTGCACAAACTTCCTAATTTCCAAAGACTCCTTCCGTCCACCATGGAAACAAACTAAAACCCGTCCAAGGCCCACTGCCCCTTTCAACATCAGCAACCCAACCGACGTCAGCAGCATTACCTATCGACCTCGACAGACCCACCGATGTCGATGACTATATTCTAAACTAACAAACTAGAAAATCTATCCAAACAGCGCATAGACCAGAAAAAACCTTTGGATAGCTTTCTGTAACATTCTAACACAGAGACTGTAGGGAACAGGTACACAACATTCTACCTTTCCATTTCTTTAAGTCTTTTATCATTTCTTTTTATACAAAACTCTTTCCTCTAAATAGTGGACTGTCATCCCTTAGGGAGCTTTACACTTCTGGGACCGAGCACGTAGCTTGGCAGTCCACCATATCCTCTTCTAACATTCTCTTGTTTAAGTTTCTTTCTTATTGCAGGTGTTTTCTCCACAGCCAAAGAGGAGCTCCCACAACACTTGGATATGGTGCGCACTAAATCCAGGTAACGTCAAACCCATAACTCTTAACCTTTAGTTTCTTCTTTCTTTTAAATTAATCAGTAAAAATATAGAGAAACATTCTAGCACGCCCAGTGGGACACTTGGAGTTTTCCTTGGGTTCATTCTTTTTCTTTTAAAAATGAAACTTTCATATAGATGCATTAGAAAAGTATTCTCTTCTTGCATCCCTTCTTATATCTTTTTGTTTCAAAAGGAAATCATTAGCAGAAGTTAAAAAGAACATCTCTTTTTCTTCTTGTTACTTCTTGCATGCATCATAGAGTAGTGAAAAACTCATACTCTTTACCTCTTCTCCAATTGTTTGCATTTGAATAACATATTTTGATTTGGGTTAAAAACTACTGCATTTCATTCTTGCTTGGATGCATACCTAGCCCACTTAGTAATTAAAGCATTATGAATGAATCATAGTGCACAAATGTCACACAACCAAACCACAATCACTTCAAATCAAACACATAAACTTACTTGAGACAAGGCCCATCTAAGATTTCATCACCTAGCGGATACCTTATCCCACTTGGCAATCCTACTTGGATTTTACCACCAAGAGGAGGACCCACTCTATTCTCTGGCAGAGTATAAAATATAAAGAAGGTATATTTTGGCTAAGCGGCCCAACTCGACTCTAGGTTCGTGAAGTGAAGGGAGCAAGCCCCAGCACCAAGCCACGTACTGACCCTAACACAGATATTTTTGAGCACCATAATACAACCTGAAACCAGCCATAGACTTCCTCTCTAGGACCTGTTCTACAAGCCCAACTCCCAACACATTCTCTTAAGGCATAAGCCACCATGACTTTAAAACTCATTCCTATGAATCTAACATTTTAGAGGTTGCTTGTCAAATCATCTATTCTGCTATTTTTATCTGAGTGTTTGAGTTGGTAAGGTCATACCATTCTGAAGTCCAAAATAACTCAGAATATCTTCTTCTTCCAAAAACTATCAATCTTTTGTGTTTCTAGAATTACACAAAAATTGACATCGGCAACCAAACCTTCACCAAAATCAATCTTCTATGTTTCTAGAATTACACAGAAACTAACATCAGTTTCTCCACTGACATCGGCAACCAAACCTTCACCGATAATCAATCTTCTATGTTTCTAGAATTACACAAAAATTGACATCAATTTCTCCACTGACGTCAGCAACCAAACCTTCACCGACATCGGTTAACTGACCAACGTCAGCAATATTTTCTAACCAATATTGGTTCAACAACTGACATCAGTCACTGTCAATAAATAAATAAATAATTTCTAGACAGCAAGCTTAAAACCTAGATTTCTTGTTGTTTAACACAAATTCTAGTTTTCTAAAACTAAAACACATAGTTTTTGGAACCTGAATCCCTTTCACCTTGGATGGTCCTGACACACAGTCAAACCAAATCTCTTGTTGACCACACAAGTCAACAACCACTCCCACCTTTTCCCTTCATGCCAAGTCATCTAATGGAGTATACTTCAGACACCGAGCATACTCCTATCCAACCTACCCCCAATCAACCTCCTATTGTTCCTAAAGGGGATCAAGATTTTGAGAGATTCCTTGACCACAACATCAAGGCTCTCCAACATTATCTCACTAGAAGCCAAACGTGAGATTCTTTGAGTAATCCTATTTATGGGATGCCAACTTCTTTGGTTGAAGTGGCAATGATATCAATAGCATCCGTTACCCAACCTATGGTCACTCAAGCCACTACCTTGACCAGTAACCCAATTATGGCCAATGTTTAAGTTTTGGCCTCCCCTTCTATCCTTTCTTGCCCTACCTCCATCGGGGTTTCCATACCCCCTCAACCACAACAATTCAACCAAGTTCGACACCTTTCCAGAACTTGATTGTCTCTATCCCACCTACTCTTGTGCCTATAAACATGAGAGTGACTACTTATCCTTTAACTAGTGTCGCTACCATTCAACCACCCTTGGTGGCATCTAGTCAAGTTGTGCCTTCCAACTCCATGACACCCACCCCCTTGGCCTTGACATCGGCCCCTATGATGAACTATCAGTATGTTGCACCTACACAAATGCAACCAAATATGTCATACGCCCCTTCTAACACCTTCTAAGTACCCTATAACTTAGGGGGTGCCCCTCATGCCAATCCATCTGCCGATTTAATTAAGATGTTGATGGATAAGATGTCCAACCTTGAGACATCTATTTCAGATTCAAGGAGTGTTCTTTCATACGAATAAATTTGTAACAAACCTATCCACCCTTCAGTTCCTATTCAACCATACCATAGCAGTGGGAACTCCCAAAATTTACTCGCTTTTAGAGTAAAGAGGATCCATAACAACATCTACAAGCGTTTAGACATGCTTGTTACCTCATAGTGCACGATGATGCGTTATTACTTCGCACATTCCCTATGTCACTTTCTGGCACCGCCCTTGACTAGTATAGCTCCATTACCAGTCATTCTCTCTTCACCTTCACTCAACTCGCTCAGCTATTCCTCGATCATTTCTCAATCAATATTACCAAGAAGGTCTCCATCACAGACCTTTATTCCATTAAACAATTCAAGGATGAGTCAATAGCTGACTTCGTTGCCCGTTGGATAGGTTTGATCAACCAACTCTCCTTCTCACTACCTCAACCTGAGCTCATTGAGCTCTTTTCAAGAGCATGTGCCAAGCACATCTCGTCTACTCTGCGGGTTCAAACTTTTTGCACATTCGATGAATCTTTCACTATGGCCTAAAAGCTTGAACTCTGCGCATTCGAAGAAGACAGGGTCAAATTGTGTAGCAAAAATACCAATGCAAAACCCAATGACCCTTCTTCTTCCAAACCTTCTTTCCACTCCAAGTCCAAGGGATTGGCAAATGCTATGGTCCTTAGGTCACCATCTTCTACCACAACCAACCAATCTGAGCCCTCCACACCACAAAACATCACTAGACAATTCCAATAATGATATAAACGACGATGATACACTCCAATAAGAGAATCATATGCTTTTGTATTGGATAAATTAATGAAGTAGGGATTCCTTAACCTCCCTCAAATCTAACCAGTCTAATTTGATCCCTCACAAGCCATCCCTACATGGTATAGGGAAAATGACCTTTGTCACTATCATCGTGTCAAGGGTCATGACACAGATAATTGTAAGACCCTAAAAAACATTGTTCAAGACATGTTAGACAAAGGGGACCTTGTTTTGGATAACCCTAATGTGTTGGCCAACCAAAACATAGATGTCTTTAGGCAATTATTTCCTAACCATCTCCCAAGTTAGAACAATGTTCAGACCATGGCCAATGACCCTCAAGAACACAACATATGCACGGTCAACACGATCTTTCCTTTTATTCCTATCCAACCTCTCCTGCAATCTGAAGAGGTTGGTCAACCCATTTCTCCACCACAGGTAAAAGAGCCTATTTTACCCATATCACCCCCACAACATCAAACACCTCCTCTGCCCATTCTTCTACCTCGTGAGGATCCTATATTACCTATTCCTCTTGTCCCCACCTTCCCTCTTCTTCTACCATTGGAAGAAGTTACCATTCATACCCCATGCCCTCATGTAGAAGGGGCCATCATCCCTCTACTTCACCCTTTAGAGGATCCTTCCTCTCCTATTTGTCCTCCATCGATGGAGGATAGTCCTCCATCCACCCCCTTTCACACATAGGAGAGTCTACTTTGAACTCTCCCATATTGGAGGATGCTTTGATGATACCAACGCTGGTAACCCCACCCTTATCCTTCTTATCACCAATGGAGGATCATACTTTTTACACTCCTAGACCACACATGGGAGGTATGATCATCCCTGCACTCTATCCTCTCAAAGAGCCAAATTCTCCAATCCCTTCTCCATTGAGAGAAGAATTCACCACCTCACCCACTTTGACTAGGGAAGATGCGGTGATGGTTCTCTCTCACCTTTGGCCCATGATCACTGCGTCTAACATGTTTTCACTCTCACAATCACCCAAATCCTCTAAAATACCAATTGTAAGACCTCACATGATGTCACCTAAACCCTTCTCTCAATTGGAAAAAAACTTAGGATCTCTCCATTTTAGGAACCTAAAACATGAGGCACTATGGGAGTGACTTAAGGCTCCTTATCTTACACATCCCACTTCATCTTATACTGCCAACCCTTCCATGAGAAATTACCCTAAAGTCTTTGACAAAAATTAGGCTTTCACTTCTAAATCTTTAAAAGCTTAGCCTTCCACATCTGAACTCAAACCCTCACAAGCGTCCACCATGCCAAAATAGATCAAATCTCTCAATGTTCACCCGGTATCAAACCTCACTCACCCACAAGTGAAGGTAGATTTGAACCTTGCCCCACATAGTAGTGGTCCTCACACCATGCTAAAGAAGGGTGCTAAACCACGTCAATCTACTCCTCCCCCACCTTCACCATTTCTTTCTATTTTGGGTCCATATCCTTCTACTTTAATAGGAGTGCTCCCTACTCCAACACCTCACAAAAACAAACTGCCTCCATTACTCCCTCTACCCATCAAAAACATATTTCATCCAAGAAATTTGACACATCTGATCAAGAAAGTTCCATCTACGTGTGTGGCCACACTACCAACCAAAAATGTGGTACAAAAAACTCCTCCTATAACTCCTAAACAAAAGTTGTCAACCCCTACTGCAATAATGAGCACAGACCCATTAGTGGGTTCTTATGCTTCACTATTACATCAATTGTTGCAGTCTTCTAGCATCATTCTCCCACCCATTAAGCCATACCAACCTCTCAGATCAAAACCATCTTGGTTCGATGACACTCAAATCTGCTTATATCATCACACACATGGGCATGATCTTGAGCGTTGTTGTGCTCTTAAGGTTGTCATTTGCCAACACTTGGAAAAGCACACCCACCACCTTTTTGACAAATTATTGACACCATCCCATGCCTCCCAAACCTCCTCACTTGAATTGGGATCCCAACGCGAGATTATGGTCCCTCTACCACCTTCTCCCCCTTTATTCAAAATCAACACTATTAATGTGGCCACCAGGTCCCAAACCTTAAAGGATAAAGGAAAAGAGCAGGTTTCTACCCATTAGACATATCCATTTGCCAAGCCCTCTCCACCACCAAAGCCCAAGATTTCTATCTTGGGCACATCTCAACCAACATCTTCAGGGGCAATTCCTCCTAACCTTCTAACCAACATGATGTTTGGTATAAACAACTTGTTGACTACTTAACTTATTCTATCATTCCTCATGACCTCTCTAGCAATGGACAGTGGGCTTTTATCAAGAGTATTGCTTGATACACCATGCTAGGGGGTTTTCTCTACAAATGAGGTCTCAACGGCCTCCTTTTCCAATGCCTAACCACCACTAAGACATCTCATGCCATCAAACAAGTCCATGATGGGATTTGTGGAAGACATTTCAGTGGTAACTCGATTGTAAAATGCATCCTCTACCTAGGCTATTATTGGCCCACTCTTAACCAAGACTGCAGTAACTATGTTCGGCATTGTATCAAATGCCAGCAACATGCTAACCTACTTCACGTCCAAGATCGCATCAAGCGTGCCCACAACAAAAATCTGAAAGAGCGAGATTTCAAAATTAGAGATCTCATCCTTAAAGAAAACCAACATGTGACCAATATGGAAAGAAGAAAATGAGGCAAGTTTGCTCTTAATTGGCTCGAACCTTATATAATAATGCACACGTATGGATCAGGCACTTATCATCTATCTTCTCTCGAAGGCCAGCCAGAACCTGAGCCCCTTAATGCCTTGCATCTATGACCATTCTACTATTAACCAAGTAATCATTCACTTGATGTTTAACTTGAGCTCGTCCCTTGAGCAACTCCCATCATCCTCATTCCTATTCTTTTCAACCCTTTTTCCTTACAAACAATTAGTTAACCCTTTTTTAAGCATTTATGTTTTGTCCTAATAAAAAGGGAAACCCCTAAACCTCTATAGTCTAGTCCATGACTAAAAGTACAGTCAACAAAATAAAAATAAAATTGGGATGCCTAACAAAATATTAAAAGGTCATAAACTATAAATGTAGACTGCTCCCTCAAAGGACAGCTACATTATTTGTTGTAATTAATAAACTACTCCCTTAAAGGACAGCTATTCAACGAAATCAAAACATACAAAGCAAAATATAGACCACTCCCTTGAAGGATGGCTATGCCCAAATTTTGCTACAAACACAACATCCCCAAGTAGACTTCCTACATTGATCAGTCTACCAAAAAAAAATGACTGACAAACTATTAAGTCATGGACTTGCCTATAGTCGTTCTCAGGGTCACCTATAAAAGGGGAAAAGTTATCCTTGCTAAAAAGGGTTAAGTTATCCTCACATATCACATAATCACACTTATTACCCCAAAATACCCAAGGGATTTTGAGCTCACTTAACGTCAAGTGATTCGATTACTTTTCTAACACAAACCAATGGTCAACGACATAATGCATGAACGGGGATTTTGTTTGCAAAAACCCTAATTTTGCTATCATTATGGTCTTTGTCAATGAAATAGTAATGCGCCTTTCACTTCTTACACACCTTCATCACATGCCAATTTATCTTTTAGGACACAGTGTCTTAGAATTATATGCTCGCATATCATCATCACTATAGAGTTATAAACCTAACATTCAACTCAATTTTATCATAAATAACATCACATGTCTCTGATAAAATACAACCACAACATTTTTTAACCACTAACATAACCTCATGATTTATTTAATGCAAATACCCATTTGTGTTATATAAATTACCATAGCCCAAGCACATTAGTTTTTATGGAAAATAATACACATGGAAACTATCAACCAAACACAATTTATGTCAAGCATATACCATCACCAATATGGAAACCTGTTGAAGCATAAATCAACTCATTTCATTTTTAGCATACACCATCACTAATATGGAAAATTTCTAAGGATGAAAAACCACATAACCTCTGTTATAGCATACACCATCACACAATATGGAAAAGGCTGTAACATCATCATACACTCATCATATCAAGCATGTACCATCAAACATATGGGAAATGCTAAAAACACTAACATAACCAAAACAACTATCAACATCTTTGACTCTTCTTCCCTTTTGGGAAAACTACATTGGCTTGAGGCTCTTAAAACAGGGGCTATGTAGGTAGCACTTATTTGACATGGGGTCTTCTGAGGTTAGCTCAGCCATTCATTCATTCATCTACCTAATAGACCAACTATCTAAACCATAGGCTCACTGCCTATCCTAAACTACCCAAAATCATGACCAAACAACTAGCCTTCACATTGTAGAAGTCACCTTAAACTTCTCATGGGGCACATTGGAGATCACATCCATCTCCCTAACCACAACAAACAACACTCGAGATCACTTATATCTCAGCTCGACTTGACAAATGACCTCGAAGACCACGACTATCTCCTCAGACCACGACCACTTTTGAAACAACTTTGCCTTAGTTGTTTTGATTGCATATGCTACCTCACGAATAGTTATCAAATTGTACGTGCCCCTCATACCTACTGTTGGATCGCGACCAAGTTGATCCCCAATATTTGTGGCATTTTTGCATTTTCCAAGAGCACTTCCTAGCCCAAATACTTGGAACACAACGACCATTAGAGATGCATCTTTGATCGATATAACCCAATCAGCTACCACTAATAAGCTAGGGACTGGTTACTTCAATTTTAGTCCTCCTTGACCATTAGAGCTATAGCTCTGATCATTTTAACCCAATCAGCTACCACTAATAAGTTGGGGACCAATTACTTTGATTTTAGTCCTCCTCAACCTTGCCTGTGACAATTTGACCTGCATATCAAGTGAAGTGGTATATGTGCAATCTCAACTATTGCAGCGTTCACACTCTAACCTCACCCTACCCATCCACTACCTATCAAATCAGCACCTAATTTTAGCTTCCCTTCTCTCTATTCCTGCTTTGAGGGGGAATACCTCATCCCATACCTGGGGTAACCTACATCTATTTTGGTCTTGCAGTTCATCAGGACAAACGACAAGACAAAAAGGGGCAAATGTAGACACCAATATCGTGTCAACCCCCCTTGGTCCCCTTCTAAATGTTAACACTCCTAACCCACACCTTATTAATTTAAAAACTACTTATTTTAAATTAATTACCTCACCTTGGAGACCTCACCTAAACACCTCACCCTAAGACCATTTCTTATCCTATGAGTCAGCCTAAGACTAAGTCCTCTAAATCCTAACTACCCATGACCTATTCTCACTCCATCCTAACTCCCTAACCAACTTGTGTGCCTCATAAATCTATGTTTTGACTGTTCTCCAATGACAAAGGCAATTAGCGGGTGGAGAAATGGGCAAAGAGCTAAAAATAGCCCTTTTACCCATTCTTTCTCCACTGACATCGATCAACCCTCGATCGACACCGGTGGGATCGCCGATGTCGGTTACATAAGCCTAGCTCTAACATTGAGCTACCCCCACCTTCTTGTAGATTGATGCACACACTCTGAGACCTAAAGCATTAGAACTCAACTATCATCCTCCTGGCTACCAAAGCTCTACACAAGTCATTCCAGAGACTGGATTGAAACATTGTACGAGGACCTCAACATCAGCCACAATGGGAATAAGCATTCGGACACCTCTGGTTCTTCACCTAATAGAGCTAAGTATTCTGATTTTCATTTTAGTATTTTAGAATATATTGTTAATTAGTTTCTATTTGATATTTCTAAATACTATTAAGAGACCCGACTTCTTCTGTGGAGGGGTTGAAAGGCCTTCCCCTTATTCTTATCCTCTTCTCACACCTATCCTCTACCTTTACCCTTACTCAGACCTTATTCACCTTCCTGCAACCCTACACAAACTTTCTAATTTCCAAAGACTCCTTCTATCCACCACAGAAACAACTTGAAACCCGTCTAAGGCCCACTGCCCCTTTTGACATCATCAACCCAACTGACGTCAGCAGCATTACCTATCAACCTTGACAGACCCACCAACATCAACGACTGTATTCTAAACTAACAAACCAAAAAACCTATCCAAACAGCCCATAGACCAGACAAAACCTTTGGATAGCTTTCTATAACATTCTGACACACGGACTGCAGGGAACAGGTACACAACATTTTATCTTTCCATTTCTTTAAGTCTTTTATCATTTCTTTTTATACAAAACTCTTTCCTCTAAATAGTGGATTGTCATCCCTTAGGGAACTTTACGCTTCCAGGACCGAGTGCGTAGCTTGGTAGTCCACCATATCCTCTTCTAACATTCTCTTGTTTAAGTTTCTTTCTTATTGCAGGTGTTTCCTCCACAGCCAAAGAGGAGCTCCCACAACGCTTGGATATGGTGCGCACTAAATCTGGGTAACGTCAAACCCATAACTCTTAACCTTTAGTTTCTTCCTTCTTTTAAATTAATCAATAAAAATATAGAGAAACATAAACATCAAATGATAGGAATGTGAATGTCAAATTTAGACCATAGCATATAATTGTTGGGGTTTAAAAATCCTAATGATGGTCATGTAAAAATCAAATACATTTTCATGGATGTCAAATACAATCATGCACACATCAAAGTTACACCTCATGATTTAGACATTTGATTTCAAATAGTGGTTCTTAGCAAGATCAAGGGCCCATGTTCACTCATACATCTTGATCCAATGGTGTGAGATCATCAAAAGATCTTGGCTAGTAATAAATCAAGGGATCATTTACATTCATATATCTAGATATAATGGTGTGTAGGAGGTCAAAGAATCAAGATCTGATAGTAGGGATCTATGGAGCTAATAAGAATAAAGATAGTTGGGCACAATGTATATGGTCTGAGTTGACAATCAATACCCAATGAACAAACAAAAAATCCAAAGAGCTTTTATTGAAAGTTGATGAACCAGTTCTCAACTTAGGCAAACAAAATTTTAAAGACCATGTCACCATTATATCTCAGTCAATAACAGATAATCATACAGGCAAGATGGTTAAGGATAAGGCTTCATCACCATTAAATTTTAAACATGACCTCTAGTCAATAATTTAGAACATGTTGACCTTGTTGTAGGGTCCTTCCATTGACATGTTCATTGATTTTAGATGGAATATCCTCATACACAACAAATTCTCAGTATCATAGAGTTTAGATCTAGAACACGTCTCTTAGGGTCTAATACAAATATTGAAGATGGACTAGTGATTTTGAAGTAAGGCCAAACAATTTGTAGGTTTTCATGGATATTATGACTATATAAAAACCAATAATTGGATTGGCTTTCACCTATAATGGACCTATGTTTTACATTGGAGTAAATACAAATGCAAACATGATCATGGAGAGGTGTTTTGCCTATCATTAGGATCACATTTTTTATAAGTAGGTACATATGGCCACCCAAAAAAAATATGGCATAATTATGTTAATTCTAAGACATGGTCTTCATCAACAAATCAGATAGATAATGACATGGAGTTCTAATAATGACACCAAGTCGATGGATAAGGATAATGCGCATTCAATTCTTTTATAGAATTTGTTATTTATATAAATTGTGCTAATACATCACATTTCTCTCTCTATCTTCCTTTCTCTATATATGTTCCAACTTCTACCACATGTAGAACTCTCTAAAAAATTTAGACTAAAAATCTCTCACTTTTTTAGAGAATAGACTCTTATGATTTGGCTAGCTTAGGATATGCCAAAATTTACACTGTAACACCTTTTGATGCAATAAAGACTGAATTCCATCATTTTGTAAGTTATATTTAAGTTGTCTTATGAATTCAAGTATTGTAGTTAAGTGAATATATGTTGCTTGTCTATGTCTGAGTTTTCTCACCTTCGTGAAATTCTTGGAATTTTTCTTAGGTCATTATAAGTACAATTTATAGTTTGTTGTTTAACTTGAAAGTGGATAGTTGCCCTCTCATGCTAGTTTGATAATTGATCAATGCCTTATTATGAAATACTTATGTGGGATTGATCTTCTTTGGTCTTTAATGTATCTCTTAGTGTGTCTTATGCAAAGTATAAGTGTTTCAATTATTAGTTCATCACCTCATTTTATATTCTTTCATGTATTATATTTATACTCTCTCCCATTTTCTAAGTAATTATTAGTTTAGGTGATAGATCCAAAATAAATCCATCCTTCTTTAGAGGTCTGATCCATTATTAGGATACCCATAGCCTAATATTAGTCCCATGTTGGACTAGATTTGAGTAAGAGGACCTGAACAATAACCTTCTTGGCTAGGGTGCAAATCTAGAACACTAACAATTTCCACTCTTTAATCCCATTTTAAACTTCTTTTCTCAATATTAGTATGGGTTTGGATTACTTGCCTTTCTATATAATTTTGGCCTATTTGGTACCTCTGGTAAATTGGTAATGTTTTTGGATATATGTTGGTGATAGATGAGGTAACTAGATATTTTTATCATACCATTTTTGCATGCATCCTAGTTTGATTGGACCTTTCCAATAGCCTAAAATCATCCATTGAGTTAAAATTAGGAGATTTTTATTGGATTTAATCCCTTAAATGTGAAGGACATCCTTTCTGCTATCAAAACTTTTTTGAGGTTAGGCATTTAGCCATTATATGTAGCATATCCAAGAGAAAGGTAGAATCTTCCTTATGGAAGGAAGCTCAAGTTGGTCTTTTATCAATAAATAGTTCTTGAATAGTGATAGTTGTCATGGGGATGGAAGTGGTAAGTTGTGTTGATCCTAGGTAGGCTAATGAGTCTTTAAATGACAAATCTTAAGAGTAGGATGAATAATTAGATCAATGGGTAGAGGAAGTCCCTAGAGTAATTCTATGCAGAAAAGAAGATTTATGAGGTTTTCTAATTTGTGAGGAGAGGATTTTGAGCCCTATAAATGTGTAAATGTCATGTTTAGATGATAGGAATGTTAAATTTGATTATGGATGTTTGTTTCTTATTTCTTACTCTCCTGGTGAGGAGGCAGGTAAATAAGACAAGCAGAGAGAATGGTCAATAGTGAGGAAGAATAATAAAGGTTAAAATATTCTTAAAACCTCCCTAATGATTCTTCATTCTCATTTTAGGGAGGAGGATGGTAGACCGGTTGGGATATGACTAATTTTGAGTAGGTTATTTATGGATGGGTATTAGAGTAAGCTTCCTATGGATGAAACATTGATCATAAAACTTTATCCATATGTAGTTTGATTATGATGGAAATGAAGTTTTATTTGTGGGTCCACTTATAGAGATGGATGAAACATTGATAATAAAACATCAATGGTCTCTAAACCCATAATTCCCCAAGGGAGGTTGAATTAACCCATGTATGGGTAAATAACCCTAATGTGAATCCTATAAAATTGACTGATTGGTTGGGGATTCGATTATCTCCTATAAATGAGTATGGGGTAAGTTCATGAAGTTGGGGAGACAAAAGGTGGACATATTTTGTGCATAAATTAATTTGAATAATTATATGTGCATAGTTTTAAAAAGTGCATACATGGTATTGTTACATAGGCTTGGTAACTATCAAGCCAAAACTGTGTGTGTAGTTTTATGCTTTAAAAATGTGTAGTGGTATGTATTGTTAGAATAAATTTACCATAGTAAGTGTGTTTTTCAATTGAGGTTTTTATTTTATAAAATAACCCTTGTAGGTTTTAGGTTAGTATTGTTAGTTGTTAAAATTAAGTAAAATAATTATATTATGATATTATCCCATAATTTAGAATAATATGGATTATAGTTTGGTTATATGCCCATCCTATTTTTTAGGACTATTATGAGCATATGTAGGCTTATATATATGGCTCTGTAACATGAATTATATAAAGATGTTGAGGATGCAGAATATTAGTTTCTCATAAAGAATGACACATGATAACTTGGTGATCTTCCACCAAGGAAGAAACCTATCATATACGAATGGGTCTTTAAGGCCAAATACAAATTATATGGTAGTATAGACAAGCACAAGGAAATTCTTGTAGCAAAGGTCTATGCATAGAAATAAGGCATAGACTATGAGGAGACTTTTTCTCCTACAACTAAGATAAAGACAATCATAATGATCTTTGTAATGGAAGCACAGTTTGGATGGAACATTCATTAGATGGATGTTTTCCTTCTTTAATTGATATCTATAGGAAGAGATCTACATGAATTAACCAAAAGGTTATGTCACACAAGGGGAAAGATCAAAAGGTGTGCAGCTTCATAAAATCTATGTATGGTCTTAAAAAGGCTCCTAGATCCTAGTATATAAAAATTAATGAGCATCTCGTGAAGGATGGATTTTATAGGAATCCATATGATCCCAATCTCTACGTCAAAAAGAAACATGTGAGATTGTTAATATTATTGTTTATGTCAACCATCTAGTCATCATTAGTAGCTTAGTGAAAATTATTGATAAAACAAAGAAATATCTCAATTGATCATTTGACATGATATATATTTGGACACTACACTACTATATTTATTTGGAAGTATGGCAAAAAGAGCACCAAATATTCATGTCTCATATTAAGCATACCAAGACATTGTTTGATAGGTTTTCAATGATGGATTGTAAACCAATGGCTACACCTATGGAGACAAGTCTTTAATTATCTCACTTAGATCCATCACATACACTAGGCCAGATATTAACTATGCTATCAACTATCTTTATCGGTTCATGCAGGAGCAAAAGGTAAGCCACTGTAAAATAGCTAAGAGGTTTTAATATATTCAAGGAACAATGGATTATGGCCTGGCATACAATAATAATGATAAGTTATTCTTAATAGGAACATGGATGCACATCATGCAGGTTCAATTGATGACAAAAAATCCACTTTTAGGTCTATATTCATTTTTAGATATGGTTTGATCTCATGGAGGATCAAGAATCAAAAATTTATTTCTAATTTGTATACTAAGGTAGAATATCATGATGTAAGTAGATATGTCTATGTCGTATACTAGTAGGATTGGGAGTAACACAAACTATGCCTATAATTTTGAACTGCGATAATCAGGGATTTTCTAAACTTGTTCATAGTCTAATTTTTCATGAATGCAAGAAGCACATTAAATTTCAAGTCCATTTCATATGTGAACATTTTCAATAACACAATATACATTTCCAAAATTCCCCACTCAATATTAGTGTGTAAATGTATTCACAAAGTCACTTTCACATGATAAGTTTGAGGCATTCATAATTTCTCTCTCTTGTACTCCTAAATCTATGATAAATTAAGGGGGGGAGGTTAGAATAAATTTACCATAGTAATTTTTTTATGTGATTTTGTTATTCTATAAAACAACCACATAGTTTTTAGGTTAGTATTGTTACTTGTTAAAACTAAATTAGTAAACATAATTTTATTACGAAAATATTCCATAATTTAAAAGATTACGGATTATATTTTGGTTATATGTTCCTCCTATTTTTAGGACTATTATAAGCATATGTAGGCTTATATATATGGCTCTGTAATATGAATTCTATAATCTCAATAAATACTATCAGATTTATGCTCATATTGATGTCATAAACTAAAAAAATATTGATGCCTTCCATTTTGCATCAATGTAAACTACAAGAACACAAGTAAAGACTTGAACTCTCATTTTAAAGAGATGAGAAAAGAACTCCAAAATGAAAATGGAACGCAAGATGAAAGGCATGCAAGCGTACTTGAGTGGATTTCGAAACAAATTTAGTGAATGTTCTTGCATTTCCATTATTTATTTATTGAAATTATTTATTTTTTTCCTTTTTAGCATATATTACACTTTCACGTGTAAATGGAAATGTAGAAATGGAAATTCAACAACCTAACCCTCTTAGCTCGCAAAACCCTCTGAGCCTACAAAAACCTACAAACCCTCCTATAGTTACTCAATTCCCCCCCAAGGTATTCAAGAGGAATTGGTAACCCACATAATAGAAAAAAAAATTGAAACTAAGAATTTAATTAAGGCAATGAGGGATCTCCATTAAAAAAACCCCCATTAAACTTATATAACAAATATATTAGAGACATTAATAAGTGAATTTGACTCATTAACAAGTGAAATTGATAGGTGGGTTGATTATATAAATAGATGTAGGGTATACTATTCTAAAATATTGTCTATATCCCTTGTGAAAGATAAAAAATAACCAAAACCCAAATTTATACATTATTTAATGATGTAAAAATATGTGCACCATTAGATGTGATAAACAAATAAATTATAATCGAATGGTACACCCACACGTTGATCAAACAAAAATTTTGGGACCGATGGTGGATGGTCTTTGATCACCCATATTGCAACAATAATAAGGTCCCAATGGTTTTTTGATAAAACTCTATTGTGATTTTGATCTTGATGAATTTAAAAATTATTTTGATTTCTTAGATTTTTAGGGTAGAGGGAAAATAACTATGCAGGATAGGTTGGGTGCTTGTCATTCACCTAATCAACCTAGGAGAACACCTATCCAAAAAATACATCCTCCAAAGATAGTACCCTCTATATGAAAGGAGAATATAGATATTGATGTTTTTCATTCACTTAATGTACTTATTGACACCCTTGTTTAGCATACGATCTAGGTTTCTCATATTAGTATTAGCGAGGTGGACATGGGAAAGCTTCATCTAATACTACCACCTAACCTCACCATTATAGATCATGTGGTTTTATATGTAGTATTCCTAAGGAGGATGAAGAGGATTTCATGCATCCCACTCATGGTCATCTTTGTAGGGACCTAGATGATATTGATCTCACTAATGTGCTTTAGTCATTTAAATTTGGTCTAGGCCTCTTGTTTACAACTTCCCAAATATCTCATATATTTTACATGTTGTAAATAAAAAATTTAGACATGTTAAAATTCAAATATTTGTACAATTTTAAAGCTAGTAATTTTTTTTATAGAAATCTCAATAATGTATATGTAATTTTTTATGTTGTAATAGGATTGTGGAGGATTGTGGATGCCACCCAAGCACATATGTTTCAGATACTACCACCATATATACATTTATAGAGGTAATTTTTAAGGATTAATTAATGTTATGGTTTATTTTACATTTATGTACTTGTATATATATTCTCAAGTGACTAAATATGATATTTTATTTGTTCAATTATTAACCACACTAGACACTCCACCATCTATTTAGGTGAGAGCAAATATAGACGTTACTATTGTGATTTCATTTTCACATCAATTTACAGAGGTATGAGAGTTATTATAATGTTTAAGTGTAAATGTGGATTTGTGTTTTATAATTTTCCTCTATACTTATCCAAATAACTAATGCAAGAAATAATTATCTATGTAGACTCCTTTGGTGGTGTCTTCTAGTCATGTTAAAATGATTAACATGTGTGACCTGGTACACTTGACCATTTAATTTTTAAATTTAGCTATTATATGACAATAAATTAGTTAGTTGTTTTAAATGTTTATGATCTTATTTTGAATTTTTTATTTTATATATATACATTCATAGGGTCTTATTCTTGTTTTTTCTCCATTTCACAATCTTGTTCACCAGCCTCAACCTATCATTGACCCTATTGAGCACCGAGTGTAAATGACCCTATTGAGTGCTACATACAATTTGACCATGACCACCAAACTGTAGTAAGTGTAACTTTGAATAATTTTTTTCATCATTGTAAAAGTAAATTGTTAATTTTTTAAGTATCTCATTCTAGTATGTAAAGTTTTTTATAATATTTGTAAATGAACATGTTGAGTTATAAGTGAATTTTGAGCAGAAAAGGACCTATGGTCATTCATCTCAAAGACCTTCACCTATGAGCAAGGCATCTAAGGGAGAGCCTTCTACAAGTAATGTAAAGAGAGTGATGCATTTTTATGATTATGATTAGTGATTTAGTTATAAAACCAACCCTTTTATCAAGGGAACAACCAATAAAGGTTTAGTTAGTAATGACAAAACCAAAGGCCTAGAGATAATGACCCAAAATTATAATTCATTTTACACATATTATTATAAATGAAACTCATGATTTTGAGTACAAAAAGTTCATTTAGAGACTCTCATAACATAAAAGACAAAAAAATTGACTCTAGGGAATGCAAATGTAAAACCTTAGGATCCACACAATGGTCTTATAACACGTTAAAACCAAAACCACCAAATTTTTCAAAACCTTTTTCCATATATCCAGATACATGTTACCCAAAATGAAATACAAAGTAACCCATCAAACTAATGAGTAAAATAAAATCATGTTCCCTTAGTTGGAACTCATTATGCCAAAACTTCTACTTTTGGCTAAGCTAACCCTAATGTGGTTCCCCAACTAGGGCCTCAATGGAATAATAGGATGATATGAGTTGGGGAGTTATAAATTGAAAAAGAAGTTAATATCATTATTCATACATGATAAAATAACCCACAACTCCTCACCTTTAAAAAAATTTAAAAGATGACATCATTCCTAAACCTATGGAAAATTATGACTTAGTGGTAGATATTACAAAGAAATTTTACCAAATCTATTTTATTTATTGGATTAATAATACACCTACGCACCATTAAAAATTGATCTATGACCTAGGGTTGGGACACTTATCTAGTGTTACTCCTCCACCTCATGCCTAGATCATTCATATTAATCTTGACAGTTTTACACTAGGGGAAATTTTGAGAGATGTTGGTAATTTATTTGATCTTAGGATTATCCCTCTTGATTTTGATATGGCTAGGAGGGGAGAGACAACCTTGATTTGAAAAATATGGATCTACAAATAGTATGTGAAAATAAAAATGGTTGATAATGGGGTAACAATTAACATAGTCCCCTTTTCATTTATCCATAAGCTCAATTATGGAGAAACTAATTATTTAACAACCCACAACACTATACAAGGGTAGGATAGTCTAAAATACACTTACATAGGAACCATTACAATTCCCATTACACTAGGCCCTAAGAATGTGTTAACAAAATTCTATGTAAATGATAAAGAGACCAATTACAACATGATCTTGGGTAGGCCTTGGATTCAAGGGATGAAGGTGATACCTTCTAAAATTTTCTAAAAAAATAGATTTCTTCATTTAAGAAATGTCTTTGTGTCCCAATGGGATCGCAATCCCTTTGACACCATTCACATGACCATGTATAAACAACCAAGGTTACATATCTATTATCACTTACCCATCAATTTTGTAATAAAACATCCACATTTAGTTGAAGTCAAAGATACCCCTAAACCCAATGTGGTTGTTTTGAAGAAAGGGACATAAATTACTAAATCCATTTTGGAAGATAAACCTAAAGAAAATGAAGTTATAACAGTTGAAAAATAAATGGTAAAGATCTTGTAATAGAACCAATCATCTCAACCATGTTTATGTCTAAAATCATTTGAATCTTAGAAAATTATGAACTAATAAAGATTCCTTCAACCCATAACAAATTAAGATTTATATTTCGCACAAGCTTCTTAGTCTAAAGTCTCTCAATCCCATTGTTAATGTTTGTATGCTATAACTCTAAAGGCGTGAATATAAACCCTCAAAAGAGATTGATGATCCATATCTTTAGCATAATCACTTAATGTCCCATCACGTAGGGGAAAGTTATATATTAGATCATAGTTTAAATAGTTCTCAAGCATGAGGCATAAATTACCATAGTGGTCATGCACCAAACCATATATGGTTCAATCATCTAGATAGACTTGAAGGAACTTGTGGATGAAATATTTAAAGGCCTCTACCATAAGATGAGAAATACCTGATGGTGCATTATTTAAGCCAAATAACATAACATTGTACAGAAAATACCCCTATTCAGTGGAAAAAGTGGTTTTTTGCCTTATCTTCCCTCAACAATTTGTACTTGATGATAACTTGAAAAGCCATCAATGAAGGTATAAATTTCACAACCAGCGAGATCTTCCAAAATATCCTCTATGAATGGTGTTGGAAATGGATCTGTAACATACACACAACTTTTAATTATCTATAATCCATCCAAATTTAGATTCATACATCCTTCTTGATGATAATCACCATGGGTCTAACCCATTTAGATTCATCAATGGGTGTGATAACCTTGGTGTGTAACATGCCATTAATTTCTTCTTTAATGTCTGTGCACAAATTAGGATTCATATGATACAGTCATTTCCTTACTATATGAGCACCCTTAACTTATTTTATGTGAATTTTTTCTGATGTCATATGGACTCCTTCCATCTCTATGTAGTTGTGTGTTAAAATATCCACATACTCCTATAATGGTTCAAAGATTTTTGCCAATTCTGATTCAAACCAGTAGTTTCCTAAAGTAGCCATCTTGGGAGTGTCTTCTATACCAATATGTACTAAACAATTTTGAGCATCATATAATATGGTTTTTACTCAGATTGCATATTATCTAGTACCTTGTACACTTCATTTTTTATTGGAAAGTTTAAAAGATCAAATGGTGGTTCTAGAAGATTAGTGATAGTCCCCTCATCAACTTGACATACCACCTTTTATTTACCCCTCTAGATTTGTTCCTTATCATTATCTATAGACTATGATTCAGGGTCTAATTTAATCATGTTAAGAATATTAAGTTCTTGGAATATGGTCAAGTTATCTTCAAATTCATCATGCATGGTCTATATCCTATCTTCAATTGGTGCTTGATCAACTAAAATTGATTGATAGATCACTTGTAAAGATAATTTCAAATCTCATCAGTGTGAAGAGAATGTAAAGGTGTTGAGAACACTATGTTTGATACATTATTAGGTATCCATATCTAATCATTTTTCTTGATGAACATACCACGTTCTATCCCAAGCATGTAGAGTGATATAAAATGCATTTACCCATAATTATTCTAGTATAAATGTCTCATCAACATTCTAAAGATTCTCACAAGAGGCTAGATGGTTTTTTGGGTAATCAACACCATTGTTACTGATTGTGACATGAACTTGGTTGTCATGGTGAAAGTGATGATGCAGTATAACACATACTTGTTCCCATTTCAATAACCTGTATTGAAGTGTAACCCACCAATAGGTAGTCATTCCTTGAATTATAGTAAGGACTGCATGTATACATTCATATTCAAAAACATAGTAGACCTCTAATTATTGTAAGTATTCTCAGACTTCAATTTGGATGTGAAACCTAGGGTCTTGATCCAAATGAAAGGGTGATGCATCCATGAATCATCCACTAATGAGTTAAACAAAGTTGTAGTGTCTAGGTAGCTTGTTTGGTGCATTTTTTTATCGATCAAATTCAATAAAACCTCATCCTATGAGGTTATATTCTCCATGTTCCCAGTGTTCATAAGTAATATTGGTGGTGTTAGATATGAATTATGCATATCCCCAATAAATCAAACCATATTGAGTAGGATCTACATGTTTATTTTTTACACCATGATGTTATAAATGTGTTTGAGGTCCTTATCAGCTTTAATTGGTTCTATAAAATGGACACCTTGATTATAAATGAGAGGAATAACTATGCATTGGGTATCATTATCAAAGATAATGTAGTGCTTCCTAAAATTTAAATCAACATTGTTGGTATAGCACTATGGTCAATCCAATAGAGATGGAAAATCATTAGCATCAGCTAGTCAATGTCTTTGAAATCACCTTTGAAAGGGATAACCAAATTTTAATAGTGACATAGTTAGTAACTCCTATAGGTATCATTTGAGTCTTATTGTCTATAAATAGAACATTTGGGGAGGATGGCAAAGTAGGGATACCCATCCTCCTCCAAGCATATTTCATATGAACATTAACTTATGTTTCAGTATCCACTAGTATATCTCAAATCATCTAGCTATCAATGGATACATATACCATGATTTACTTATTTCATTTGACATTTGGTTGGTCATAGGCTTCTTACTGATATGCATGTTTTAAATGATGATCTATAGGAGTCTTAGTTATTTGTTGATGTAGTAAATTATTTAGGATGGGAATGATGTTTTCATTAAGGAGTAGTTTTCATAGTTATCTAAATTCATTATGTCTAAGTTTTATCAAAATAGTTTACTTTTTCATCTTAGCAAATATTATTGCATCCTTATCCTTCATAAAGTCAATCTCACCTTGTAAATCATGTACTAGGGCCATTGTGTCCTAAAATACCTATTTTTATTTTTGAAAATCAAGGTGTGTTGATCATGTGATTCTTCATGTTGAACCTTATTTTTAGGTGGGACTAAAATAGGCTAGGAATGAGCACTACTTCATGTTTTAATTTTTACTTTAAGTCCCATTGATAGGGTGGTAGGACACAGTCTCCACTAATCATTTAGAGTTTTAGCAACATGAATCATCACAATGCCCTTATCATTACACTCATTGGTGATATCCATATATAATTCAAGGAATTATTTTAGATGTTATTCATTCTTACAAAATGCATAAGCTAGGAAAACCAGCAATCACACTAATAGTGGTCTGTAGATCCACATTTATACAAGTGTTGGGTGGAAAATGATCAACCCCACATCCATTGCCACATCTTCAATCTCAAAAATATCTTCCTTCATTAGACTCTTGGTTATTTATAACATAATTTTGGTGAGTCCCTCTTCTGTGTGTTTCATGGATCTCTTTGATGACTTGACAATCATTGGTATCTTGCATGTATGTATCACATATTTTATAGTATAGTGATACTTTATCCTAGGTAGTGTAATGGAGTAGGGTACAATTCCTTACATCATGATCCTCTTGGTAGATTTCATGAGACCATTTTGTTGCATTCCTCCATGAGTAATTATTCCTATTATGGCCCTCTACCACATAGTCAACACACCATAAGTCACTGCAGGTGTCATGATCATTATTAACCATTAGCTTCTCCAGCTGAGATGTCATAGTAATAATTTGAGCCTCCATAAAGGGGTTTATCCCTATGTCTATACTCCCTAAATATTTAGTTTAAATAGAAGCTTATAGTTCTTTGCATAGGTCAGTGAATGTCTTTTGGGAGAAATCTCGATGAAATGGAAGAAATTATCTTCCCTTAAACCATTGAGCATGTTATGTTGACTTAATCACAAATGACAAATTTTGAAAGAATCATCTTAAAATGTGCTTCATATTAGTGCACACTCTCAATGAGATCTTATTTTATGTCTTTTAGAGTAGTGATGCTTTGTTTCTCAAACTGAATAATGTCAAACTCCTGAAGGCATATAGTTTTCAATGTTTCATAACTTACTATTACTTGTTGAGGGTCAAATTTATGATACCATTTATATATGCAATCAATAGTAGTGGAAATTTGAGTATCACTTCATTTTGAATAAGTGATCCCTCATGCTCACCAAATACATTCACACTTATGAACTTATTTCACCATGTTTTTGACACCTTGGTATTTGGAGAGATGAAGCATTTTCTCATAGCACAATGTTGGTGCACTTGGTGGTTGTAGTGGACTTTGTCATGGAGTTTCTCTAGTGATGAACTCTATGGTGGAGTTCCACTACCACCCCCAACACCACTGCCTAATCATCCTCAAACAAAACCACCTATAGTGCTTCCTCATGTGCCTCTTACAACAATAGGTGTACCAAAAGTATTGAGTACTAAAGAAGGTTGATTAGTTATGGTTGGGAATGTAACTTCCCACTACTAATATTAGGTTCACTTGGAATTCCAATTTATGCAATTGGTTATGTTTGTGTTAAATTCAATGCTAAAGGCATATTGTTATGCTGAAATTTTACTCGCCAATTGGCTCAGCTTCAAATTCTTCAAACTTTGCATTGTCACTATCCCATTTTTGGCACACCTGCAAGCCTAATCTAAGGACAATGTAAACTAAACCATTTTTCCTCTCTTTATTATCTTTCCAACAACAAAAAATGAGACATCAATCAGATACCATGTGAGTAAACTGCATCTTTTTATTGAGAGCTATCTTCTATTATTTTTCTCATGGAATTGTTTCCCCCATTTTCTTCTTTGATGATACACTTGCATAGGAATACCTGCCTTGATACTAGTGTTAAATTATTTGGGATTTCACAAATTAAAGACATGATATAACCTCAATTTAACGAATGATAAGCTTCAATATTTAATCATACAATATATTTTAATTCATTTGGGATAATATTATATTAAAGAAATTACATAATAGATAGTTCAAATCTTAATATCAGGGAGTGTGACCCTATAAAAAATCCCAAAATATCTCTCCTATTATATCATAGACACATCCCCAAGATATCTTTAAAGATATCTCAAAAACCTATTCTAATGTTGAGTTTTTATTACACCTCAATGCACACACATAAGAATATATTTTCCTAGATAATATAATTCCTTGCACCATAATTATACTCATGATTATATCTAACCATATATATAATGTGATCACTAACATGTTTTTTCTGGCATTCACTTCCTATTATTTTTTAGAAGGATCTGGGTTATATTCTATCAACAATTATATTCAATGATTTTTCTCTCCAATTCTTTCATTTTATTTCTTATGATGAACTTGTTGTTCTTTTCTTTTTACTTTAAAACTCTTTGATATCTTCATATTGGTTTATTATGTTATTTTGTAGAGTTTATAACTAAAATCCTTTGCTTAGAACAAAGGTCAAATCTAGTGAGTTATCAAAGTTGTTTCCTTCTTTGTCTGTGATTTTTTTTAATTCTATAATTTTTATGTCTATCCCAAATCGAGCTTTAAACTTTTTTCCTGAGCTGTATTTAAAATGAGTTTCTCCACCTTCCTCCATGTCTTTTGGATACCTTTCTTTGTTTGGTATATTTTCTCTAAATGTCTTGACTTATGATAAATTAGGAATACTAAGGAACGGTATTCAATTTCTATTTTATGATCCCAATTTCCAAACTTAAGATTTTAAAACTTAATCAATGTAGGGATATCTCTCTCAGTGTTGCCATTCATACATAATATTAGATAAGACATTTTTTGGATTTAGTAACCATGTCAATGATTAATAACTATCCAAAAAAAATTGCAATGCCTTTATAGACTTAATCCTCTCAAAATTTAAGAGGCATTCCTAGAAGTGTGACCCATATAGCTATTTCATTGATGTCTTCCTTATCCAAATTGAATCTCAGTCTCTATTTTCTTAAAAACAAACTTATTTTATCAAGGAGCCAAGGCACATCCAATAGTGATTTTTCATAGTCTCCATGAGTGGAAAATAAAAATAAAAATAAACCTTTATTTAACATATAGATATCAGCATAACCTTTTGGTTTCCACTCACGCTGTGTACAAATTATAACCACGTCATTTTTTGGTCTATTTCTAACATATTTGCTAATGAGCTAATTATATAGTCTAATGGAGGATCTTTTTACAAGAGGGTCATGGATTTTAAGAATAAGTTACTTATTTTTCTTAATGGGTTCAATTTATATAAAATAAACTTATTCTAAAGAACAAACAACCTTACCCTTGAATGGTATGACCAAGATTTATGATCATTCATCCCATCCTTGTTAAACGAATAAATATTTTTTTATCCTTTAGAATCCAGTCTAAAGGATCACTATTTTCTCCTTCTCTTTTGTTTTGATTATAGGTATCTACACTAGCATCATGAACCAGGGGTTCCCATCAATGGAAAAAATCATCCTCCTCTTATTCCTTACCAATGCTGATAAAACTTGTTTCAGATTTATGCATTGAGATTCCCTGACAAACAACATTTTTTAAATTCATTTTCAACACCATCCTTGACCCTCTTCCCTCAATATTTAATTTTTTTTTAATTGGTATTGAAATTTTCTTTGTGTCTTCTCAAATCTTATACCTAATAATGTTAATTTTAACTATGAATTCTTGTACATGATTTGGATTAGCTTCAAAAGAGTTAATAATAACATCTAACTATCTAAAAAGCTTTCATATTTATTTATATTCTAGTACATGTGAAAAAGATTATAAAATAGACAAGCTACAAGACATTTCATGCTTAGCCTAGAGAGAATATTTTTTCCCTTATAGTGTGTAGCATCCACAATTGATATAGTTAATAGTTAACATAATGTCACTGTTGATAGAGGTGATCTACTTGTGTGTGTAGAATAACATGATATAAGATTAGTATTCAATATATATATTATTAATGTCTATAAATAACCATAGAAAATAATTGAATAAATATATAATATAATCAATTAATATCTAATAGGAGTTCTTTCATCAAGGAACATATGTTTTAAAGCAATGCCATCTTCGAAAGACTCCTTATTATGCTAGATTTAATGTAAAGAATTATCAAATGAATATTAAGAACCACTAACAAGTAAATTTTATCATCAACTTTTTCTATTTTGATTTATTTTGGCAACATTATCAATAAAATACTAGTATAATTCTTTGTAAAATAAATAAACATTATAAATAATAAAAATATTTATTATTAACATATACAAAAAAAATTATTATAATCATATAAAAATATATATTATTATTAGGATAAATATAGGATTTTGGCAGGGCCCTAGAACATGGCACAAAGATTGAAGGATAAGCATGACTACTCAACATGAATCAAGCATAGACCTAGTATACTCAATAATAGAGCACAAAATTAGGTGAAAATGTTAGCTAAAAGTTAGCATAATAGTCCACATCCATTAGCAAATAAAATTCAACCAAGGCATGATTCCAAAGATCAATATCACAATGGTATACTTGGATTGGATAATGAAAAATGAACATCCAATTTGTAAACCATATAAGTCAAACTGAAATATGTTCCTCCCCCACCATATCCTTTATGAGAAGGATGGTTCATGTTAGCTGGTTTAGGGGTGTTTTTATAATGTCCTTTTTTTATGCACTATGGTCCAATCCTCCCTATCTTCTAAAATTGATTCGAGATAGAAAGGGATAAAAACTTCAATCGTATTTACTAACTAAAATATATAATTTGAAATAGAAGTTATTTTACCTACAGTTATAATAGCCTATTCTTTCACCATGATTTATTTCACCTCTTAAATTATCCCCATAGTATTGTAAATCATGGATTCATAGGATTGGAGTTCACATCTCACATGTTTAGGAATTATTTTATCAGATATTAGAGCTTCCAAAGGTGAATCTGAAGCTTCACTCTCAGATTTTTAGCTCCTTCCACTATAAGAATATTAGGAGGGACATCCTTACACCAAGATGTCTCCAAATTTATTTTAGGACTAATAAAATTTGTATCCAAATATCATATTTTAGAACACCTATGGAATCGAAAGGGTAAACTCTCATGATTCAGAGATTGTGTCCAAGATCATTCTTAAAATTTAAGAGCAATTTTTGCTAGAATTTATTTTTAAATGACTATAATAATAAGGATTCGATCACACATGGTATGATAAAAAATATATTTTTAGAAGAGTCTATCAACAAAAACCCACCCAAGTTATTGAAAATAGCATTGAGGCATGGTTTAAACCCAACCTAAAATGGAGCATGTGATAGTTAGACCCAAATATGCCTATTCTTGAAGGATTCAATTAGGGGATTGAAATATGAATACAAATGTTTTATAAGGATAATATGTTGGTTGTATGCCCAAAAAAATCTAACATCACATTCCTATACTCATAGATAAAAAACACAATGAAAAATCCCTTGGCATAGGAGAGATTTCTAATTTAACTTTCATAAGGGATCGTCATAAATCTATGATCTAAGTTTGAAGATAGAGAATACTTACCCAGAAGCTATTAAATGGTAGATCAATCCTCTAGTTGTGAACCAGCATTCAATGTGGAGTGCCTCCTCAAGTGCCTCCTCTACAAAAGTTATTGAAGGGGTTGATTTTGTAGGGTCTAAAGACATTACTATAGATTTAGAAGAAAGCCTTAGATAGACAAATTTTAAAATTTGTTTAATGGTCTTTTTAAAATTTCACTTTACATCTTTAACAATTTTTTTAAAATGAAGGTATTTTATAGAAAAAATCATAAATTGACATGAATTTAGTCATCATGCCATCAAATTTAGTCCCCCGTGTTAGAAGACTATGTTAATTTCTATTGATGTTATAATTAAAATTAGATTATAAATTTATGAATAGGATAAGAACTTCTAAAATGTTTAGACTATTTTAAAATCCATTTTAAAGATTGTTTTAAAATTTGTTTTAAAGCGTTTATTTTTTCTAAGACTATATGATGTGTTTTTTAGTCACTAAATCCTCTATATAATGAAGTAACATGTAACTGATTTAGTAAGAAATTAAAATGACTATTTTTTTCTTATATTGAGGTATTAGAGTGTTGATTATGAGTACTTGTGTGTGTTGGAGATAGAGCACATGAGAGAATCATAGGAAACAACATTGGAGTAAAGAGCAGCTGACTATTGGATGAAGAGTTGGTTGATAGCTTGATCATGGTAATCTAGGTAGAAGTGTTGGAAAGAGAAGCATAAATGCAACACTTAGACATTAATATTACCATAGTTGTTTCCATAAAAACAAAAACAAATAAGATAAAATAAGGGATACAAACTTCCACCAAAGTAAGAAGTATTTTTAAATAGTTAAATTTAAAATAAAAATCATATCAAAAGATCATAGCAATGAATAATAGTCTTACACAACCATCAATTATAATATTTACAAGTAAAAATCATGTTTTTTAGTCTACTAAGATGAAAACATTGTTTTGTTCACAGGTTGTCTATGATCTATTGGAGAATGGATTCATATAACCCCAAGATCATGCAACCTATAAAGCTTTAACATGGGTTGGAAAGGACCATCTTAGAGAAAGAAAAAATAAGGATGTAAAATCACTATTTTTTATTCAACAAGTAACAAATGAGTCTATCTTCCCTAGGATTATAGTAAAAACTAGGTCTAATAAGGCTTGAGATATTATAGAAGTAGCTTATCAAATAACCACCAAGTTAAAAGTGGCTAATTTACAATCTCTTAGAATAAGTTTTAAGAATGTGTACATGAAAAATTTACAGCCCATAGACCAATTTTTGAGTCAATTTATGAATTTTTTAATCAAATTAGATCACGTGGAGAAGAAATACCTAACCAAAAGGTTTTAAAAAATAATCTTAGGACCTTACCTTGTAATTTTGATGCTATTATTATTAATATTGAATAATTTAAAGATCTAAAATATATATCCATAGATGAGTTGATGGGGTGTATATTATCTCATGATTCCCAAATGACTAGAAATAATAATCACTCTTTGGAGAATGATTTTAAATCATAGGTTTTTTTCCTAAGTAGATAAAGAGGAAGGTCAAGGTTCAAAGGCAAATGTATAAAAAATAGTTATAAATGTGGAATGAGTTGTCTGGATCAAGGTGGAAGGACAAATTAGAATTTCAATTCTAATAGCTTCAAAGGACATGGCAGTAGCAACTAGTTCTACAAATATTTTCATAGGAATAATAAATTTAATATCATTGTCATTACTGCAAGAAGTTTTCTCATTATGCATATGAGTACCATAAAAACAAGTAGATGAGGGTAAACACAATTTAAGTTTTTCTAATGTATTTACAAGCAATTTTGAGTCTTTATTCATTACATGTGATTTTGTTCAAAATATTTGTAGTGATATTTAGTTTTCAAACTATGGGTGTAGTAATCATATGATAGGAAACAAACAGTTATTTTCAAGTTTAGACAATTTAGTGAAGTCACAAGTCAAGTTGGGTAATGATAATAAAATATCAATAATGGGTAAAGGTGTGATTAATATTTTTATAAAACATGGTGAAAGAAATTATATTATAGATGTCTATTTTGTGCTATAATTGAATCATAATAGCATGAGTGTTTTGAATCTTATGCAGAAGGATTATATACTATATTTTAAAGATAATGTGTGCATTATACTAGACATATTTCTAATTTACATGTTTATTGCAATGGTTGAGATGACTAGGAATAAAATGTTCTCACTTTAAATCAAGAGATAAAATTCAAACCAAGAAGATCTCGAGGAAAATTACAAGGCAACCTATTTAAATTAGACATGACTATGACCTCTAAGGTATCGACATTTTCATTTTGAAGGTTTGAGTTTATTTCATAATAAGTAGATCATGAGAGGATTACCACCAATTGAGCAACCAATGAGTTTATGTGAGAGTTTTATTTTGGCAAAACAACACATGGAACTTTTTTTTAACAAGAGTGTCTTATAGAGCAAAGATGCCATTAAAGCATGTTCACACTTATATATATGGACATATGCAAACTCCATTATTATAAGAAAGTTTATATTTTCTAATATTCATTAATGACTTTAGCAGAACAACTTAGATATATTTTATCAAACAAAAGTTTGAAGCCTTTAGAATATACAAAGATTTCAAATGATGATTGAAAAATAGAGTGGCCCATACATCAAGGTACTTTGGTTAGATAGAGGTGGTGAATACAATTCAAATGAGTTTCTATATTTTTACAGGTATCATGGAACTAAAAAATATTTTACTACAAGATACACACCACAACAAAATGGTGTTACAGATAAAAAAATAAAACAATCGTAGATATGGCTAGATGTATGTTGAAGTCCAAGTAATTATCTAATGAATATTAAGCATATAATAGCATGCATAGTCTATATTCTAAACATGTCCTACAAAGAGTGTCAAAAACAAAATTTTATAAGAAGCATGGAGTGGTAAGAAGCACAGTGTATCTCAATTAATAATTTTTGCATGTGTGGCAAATGCACATATTCTATAAGAAATAAGAATAAAATTAGATGATATAAATGAATAATATATCTTTATTGGTTATAATGAGCAGTAAAACACTTAGTAGTTATATTATCTTATTAACAAGAAAGTAATCAATGGTAGAGACTTCTAATTATATGTTGAATTCAAGGAAGAGAAAGCTTGGGATGGAAGTGTTAATATATCAATTAAAATTGGAGTAACAATAGCTCAAGAAGAGGAACAAGAATTAAGTGTATAAGGCAGTCAACTAAGTTCACAAGCAACATGTACTACAACAATAAATTTATAAGGAGACAATTGAGGAGAGCCAAGAACACCAAGTAATTTCATACAAGATGAATCATCATGCCATAAAAATAATCCTAATCATAATTCACATTTAAAAGATGAATTGTATCCTATAATTGCCTTATTAAAATCAATTTATAGAGGTAAAAAATAAGAAGTTTGAAAGAGATTTATGACCCAAGATAAGATAATTAAATTTACTTTAAAATTTTGCTTCATTCTCTCATAATCTTGTATATTTTGAGGATGAAATTAAGAAATATCATTGGATCAAAGCTATGGATGAAGAGATGGATTCTAATGAAAGAAATAAAAAATAGGAACTAGTAGATCTACACGAAGGAAAAATAACATAAGAGTCAAATGGGCATATAAGACTAAGTTTAATGCAGAAGATGAATTTCAAAATTACAAAGCAAGGTTAGTAGAAAAACATTTTGCACAACAACATGGGATTGATTATAATGAGACATTTACACTAGTTGCAAGGTTTGATATAGTCATCTTGGTTTTAGCATAGCAACGTAAATCAATTAAAAATTTTACCAAATAGATGTCAAATAAACATTTTTGAATGGTTTTTTAGAGGAAGAAGTGTATGTGGAACAACCACTAAGTTATGAAATTCATGGACATGAAGACAAGGTATATAGATTAAATAAAGCTCTTTATGGGCTCAAACGAGCACCAAGAGTGTGGTATAGTCAGATTGACTCATACTTGATTAGTAATGGATTCAATAGAAGCAGAAGTGACCCTATATTATATATAAATATCATCAATAAAGATCATATTTGTATTCTATATTTATATTATAATGACTTAATCTTTATTAAAAAATTGTCTGTAGACATGTTAAAATCGATTATGAAGAAAGATTTTGAAATGGCTGATTTGGGATTGATAAGATATTTTATGGGCATTAAATTTATTCAATCAGATAATAGTATTTTTATTTGTCAATCTAAATATTTCAAGGATGTGTTGATAAAATTTAAGGTGAAGAATTATATTCCAATAACAAATCTAATTGCAACAGGGATTAAACTCAGCAAGACAAGGGATCCAATGTTGATCCAACTATGTTTACAAAATTCATTGAAATTTTGATGTGTTTCATAGCTATAAGACCAAATATTATGTATGTATTTATTTTAATTTTAATATTTTTAGAGTCACAAAAGGACACACTAGCAAGTTGGGAAGAGAATATTGAAACATGTAGCAGGAACAATATGATAAAGAATATTATATTTCAAAACTAATGATTTTATTCGACTGGTTGTACTGATAGTGATTTTACAGGTATCATAGTTCATATGAAGAGTAGTTCTAGATATGTTTTTCATTTTGGAATAAGTATAGTTTCATGAGCATCAAAGAAGTAATTTGTAGTTATAATTTCATCCGTTGAAATAGAGTATGTGGTAGCAACATCAAAAACATATCAAACAATTTGGATGAGGAGAGTGTTGATAGATCTATTGTATAAACATGAGAATCCTACACCATTATTTCATGATAAAAAATCAGCTATTACACTACCAAATAATCATATTTTTTACAAGAAAAATAAGCGTATTAACATAATGAATTATTTCACTAGAATTGATGAATAATGAAGAAATCTATTTGAAATTTTGTAGATTTAAAAACCACTTGACAGATATAATTATAAATACATTAGCTATAGATAATTTTGAATGCCTAAAATAAAATCTTATCATTATATATACTAAGTTATTAGTGGTAGAAATTAAGGAGTATTAGAATAGTATGTTAATTTCTACAGATGTTAGCTTTAAAATAAGAGTCTAGATTAATGCATAGGATAAGAACTTCTGAAGTCTTCCAACTATTTTAAAGTTTGTTTTAAATATTGTTTTCAAAGCTATTTTTGAGATTTTATTTTTTAAAGAATGCACACTATTTTTTTTAGCCTCTTAAATCCTCTATTTAATGAGGTAGCATGTAACCAATTTTAGTAAGAAATTAAAAAGAATTTTTGCTTATACCCCATTGAACCCCACAAAGAATTCACCAGAACTAATGAAATGAAGGTTTTGATGTTAACATTTAAATTGGATGAAACCATTGAAGTGATACTTTTGATGTTACCAAAAGCAACAGTTATGAATGATTAAATAATTGATGAAATGAGGGTTTTGATGTTAATATTTAAATTGGATGGAACTATTGAAGTGATACTTTTGATGTTAGCAAAAGCAAAAATTATGAATGATCAAAAAAATGATGAAATAAGGTTTTTGATGTTAACATTTAAATTGGATGGAACCATTGAAGTGATACTTTTGATGTTAGCAAAAGCAATAGTCATGGATGATTAAATAATTGTATCCTACTTAATATAGATGATTTCAGGTCAAAATTATTTCAAGTACTCACTAAACTATAAATTCTCATACATATCAAAAAAAATAAAATTTTAAAAATACCTAAAATAAAAAATTTAAAAAAAGGTGGTGTATTATTAGTACCAATACTAACCAGCTGGGCGATCAATTGTCAAAAATAATAATTGTTAGAAAATACAAATCATAATAAAAATAGAAAATAAAACACATAGATTGCCACAGCAATTATGGAACAAGATTTTTATTAATCTTCTTGAATCTTGCAGATCTTCTTGATCTTGCTTATCTTGCTCTTCTTCTTGATCTATTGATCTTCTTGATCTTGTTCAATTACAATATTTCCCCATGTGTCTATTAAATATATTTGTAAACAAACAATAATTAGAAAAGCAAAATCAAGACTAATTTTAGTCTTTACATGCAAATTGCAACTCTAACAGTTTAACTAACTGTTTGATAACTACTGATAGTTAATTGCTGCATGAATGAGGAGTGGAGAAATTAACTCTTGTTCATCTTGAGTTTCTAACACTCCCCCTTAATTTCTACCACTTACAACTTTAGCATTTACAATGCCTAAATTTTGTCTCTCATGCGGAATACACCGCCTTGCGAAATACAATTGCTCAATGAGCGTTCACTCAGCATTTAAGACTGAGGAGTAGCCTTTCGAAAGGCTATCAACGGACATGCTTATGTCCAACACTACAAGCTTCCTACTTGCTTACCTTTCCTTCACCTAACACTTAACTGGTCAGGTTTCCTCCCAAGACTCTGTTGGGTTCTTTCCACATTGGTCTAGATTTGCCAACGATCGCCCTGATCTTCAGACACTTTAACAGCTTCACTCGCTATTCAACACACACACTTTCACATCTTCTTGGACATAAATCCTCCTCCTTATTTCTTTCTTTCTTTTTTTTTTCTCTCTTCTTCTTTTTCTTTTTTATTCATGAGCAGCTATGCTTCTGCGCACTGCTCTTCTTTGAACATTTAGAAGCTATTATTGCTTCTCCCACAATTTTGTCTACCACCTTATTTTCATCCTTCATTAATAAGAAGGTGGGTATGACCTTCACATCCAACTTTTCTGCCATGCTTATGACTTCATCCACATCAACTGACAGAAATAGAACATTCACGTACTTGAGGGCCACCTCCTCGAAGAAGCCTGCCATGAATTTTGAGGGGTCGCACCAGTCTCCTATGAAAGGGACTACTACCGGACAGCCTTAGATTTGAGCCTGGCCATAATGTACTCCCATGATTTGCCTGAGGTTGACTGTGCACACTCAAATAGACCTAAAATTTGATAAGGAAATAGACCTAAAAATTGACCTATTATTTTTAGTTTATAACCTATTATGTTTTATTAATCTTACAAGGAAATAGACCTAAAAATTGACAAAAAAAATTGATAGCTAGTCATGCGGCCCCCCAACTACCTTAGAAAAAACTAGTTTGTAACCATATAATTGTTTTTTCATTTGGATAAATGAAAAAATGGATACGTAAACATATTAATATATTTATATTTATGGCATGCAGTGGCATAAAAGGTTATAGTTATAAATCAACATAGATAGAAACATTAAAATAGTCCAAAAAATAAAATAAAAATATATATTTAGAAAGGGGAGAGCATGCTCAGAATTGTGTAATAATTTTATGAAGTGGATCATTAAAACTCATAGTGTGTTTGGTGATGGAAGTTGAATTTTGTTATTTTTATCAAAACTCTTGGATTTAGCTGTGTGTTGACAAATCCCATCCTTTGGCTTGAGAATCCCAGCTATTTCCAATCTAAAAAGATTGGTTTTTTAATAAAACTCACCATAGCGCATATGCACTATAATGCCTATGCATTTTAGCATGTACGTATTATTTCATGCACAAATTAAAATTGATTAATATGTGTATCTTTTAAATGTAAAACAACTAAAGCACAAATGCTCTATAACACATACACACTATAACACATTGTAATCACCTAAAAGTGGCACTTGAGTGCTAAGAGTGATAATCAAGACCACCTATCCCTAGCTTATCCCTAGACCTATTATAGAGCCTCTTTTCACACTTATAAAACATTCATTTAGGCCATATGCATCTCTAGTCATCCCTAAATTAGTCTTAGACCTTGATTCTTGCATACCGACCTTTCATGCCTAGTGTTCTACCACTTGGACACCAATACCATAATAGGTATAATATTGCCACATGGTGCTAGTGCCCCAATAATGGTGTTATTTTAATTTCTCTCCTTTTTTCACAAATGGATATCTTTTCAAATCTTCAACCTCCTAGGGTTGACTTAGACTACTTTTAGCACCTGCACAAGCACCATAATAGTATATATACATGACTTTTAGCCCTATAACCACTAGATGGAAATTAGATGCAAATTATATATATAAACTCAAGAATATTTTGTGCATAATTAAGGTCATCAATCCCTATTCTGATCTAATTTTGCATCCTACTAGTCTATAACTTTCCTAAGCTCATATTACCCATATTTTTAGTCTCAAATACATTCAAAGCACTCAAGTCAACTACCATACTAGCTTAACTTTCACTTTCAACAACACTTAGGTAGGGATAAATACATAAATTTTGATCCCTCTTTGTAATATTGGTATGTAGGAAACTCTCTTCACAACAAGGTGTTGAGGATGTCCAGCCTACCCCACTAACAAACACACTTTTTAGCTTGTATCAACCAAATACCCTAACAACATAGAGGATTAGGGTTTGCTCACAAATTAAATCAAAATAGGTCATATACAAGGTTTCATAACTTGTTTACATAGGAACAAACCTTACAAATCCAGATATAGGTGCACCTAGAAACGTCAGATAGTACTACACAAAGGAACCTACCACCAAAATAGGGACACTCAAGTGGCATGGTGCTACTGGGTAAGTGCACAAAGTTGGCAGACAAAAAGTGGCCTACTCGTGGACATGATTTGTCTAAAAAAAAATTAACTTCTATAGATAATTTGAGGTATATACACTCCAAATTTGAAGATGGTGTGAGAACATGATATGTAGCATTTCGAGTCTAGTTTCCAAAATTCACTATTTTGTTAAAATGGTTAAGCATAACTAGTTCAAACATCTAAAATTTGAAGAGAAACTCCTATTTTTTTAGAAAACATAGTAGATAAATGGCCATGAGGTGCACCATTTTTTTAGCAATGTTTAATATTCTTTGAAACCCTTTAAGGAAAATTTAGATAAGATCTTATAGTTTGTGGCCTATTTTTTTTTTTTCAATGAATAATTGTTTTTATTAATTTTTTAAGTAAATAGATCTTGAAATCTGACAAAAATGGATAGCCATCTGTGTGATGCACCTAACTACATCAAATAAAAATGAAAATTATTTTTTGAATGTGTGTAGAATTAGTCCTTATTTGTGACCATATAAAAAAAAATTGACTTCGATCAATGAAAGAAAAATTGCATGAACATGTATAGGCATGTATTTTTATAGCATGCAGTGGCCTAAAAAAGATATAGTTAGAAATCAACATAGTTTGAAACCTTAAATTAGTCCAAAAATTATAAAGAAAACATATTTTTGGAAAGAGGAGAGCATTCTCATCATGATGGTATTAAGTTTTTGAATTTTCATGTTAAAATTCCTAGTGTATTTGGAAATCAAAGTTAAATTTTATTGTTATTTTATCATAACTCTCAAAAATTGGTTGTACATTGATAGTTCCAAGCCTTTGGCTCAGGAATACAAGCCATTCTTGAGGCAAAAGGCACGAGTATTGAATTCAAATTCAAATAGCATGATCACATTAATAACGTGATCATGGTATTAAAGATATCAAATTATTAACTATGCTATAAATGTGATCACATTATTTAATAACACAATCATGTTAATAATGTGATCACATTATATATTCACAACATCCTAAAATCTGAATTTGCATTTTGACCTACTAAAGGAGCCACTAGGCCTAGTAGTCTTAAGAACAAAGTTTGGTATATTAATATTATTATTTGGGACCAATGTTCTTATCAAGATTTGATTTAGAATTGAATGATAATTTGAGATGTATTAACCTATGATTTAATTTATTGTTCATTTGCATTAGTCTAATCTTTTTTAGAATGCAAATAGTCTTAGTTCATCCAATATAGGATCAAGAAGTCAAAAGTTGGTTTTTGGTGATCCACTAATCCAATCACTCATAATTCGGTAGATTTCATTTTTTACATGATTAAATAATTTATATTTTCAAAAAATCAATTGGAGTACAAGGATCCTCTAATTGAGTACTAACAGACCTAGAGTATTAGGTTCGTTCAGTGATATTATAAATGTTTAAGGATTAGTTATTTGAAAGTTGATATTTGAAAAAGAATTTATATTCTTCACAAGATTCAAATGGTGTTTTGGAACAATAAAAAATAAATCAAGGGTCATTGTATTTTTTATCAAGAGTGTGTATAGTCCTAAAAGAGGTTGAATTTGGTTAAACAAGACTATGTTAGTTTTTATAGATAATTGGTGATGTTTGAAACTTGTAAAAAACTTTTATAAACTTTTTAGTATTTTCTAAGTCTCTGATAAGATTTTTTGATTCATTAAGTTAAGTCCTATAAGGATCTATTTCAAGGTATATCAATGTGTTAGTACCTTGTTTTGCATATACAAAGTTATCTTTTGTCAAGTTTAAATATGTCTCAAACATACACACCACAAACATACATGCCTTACAATATAACTTATTTTATCATGAGATGTCATAAAATGCATTTTTTAAACCTGTGGCCAAAACTTAGCCTTTGGAGTACCAATCTAGCTGTGCATTTGAAGTAAATCAGGGCTATTTCAAGCCCCTTCAACCTAATTGCATGACTATAAAATGTGATTTTGGGGTTGATCATCTCCAATTTCATTATCTCAATTGAATCAAAGAAACATAATTTATTTATATGCAATTTCTACATGTATAGAATGTGTTTTTGAGCTCAATAAACTTGAAGTCATAAACTAATGAATGCAAATGTTGATTAGTTTAACTATGGAGGTAATTAGGATCAAGATGAGCCATATGATGTATTTTAAATTATATATTCAATGTGATTTAGAGTTAAATTAACCCTAATTTTATGCCATATATAATTAGCCATAGAGTTGATTCATTTAATCCATGAGGTATTTGAGGCCAATTTAAACCCCTTCAAAAGCAAGATATGATTTGGGGTAAAATTAAAAGTTTTATTCTATCATGAATTGATCCAATTAGTCAAATTATGCAATTAGGGGCATGATTTGGGCAAAATTGATCCCTTAAACCAAATTTATGGCTCAATCAATTGTATAACATGTATGCAACATGTATGGCTTAATTGACCCTACTTTCATCAAACATGCAAACATGTTCAGGTATTTATCATAAATATGGGAACAAGAAGATAAAATTTTATTCAATTACCTTAGTGATTGGACCTTATATCTAATATCTTAAACCGTAAACCATGTACCATTTAACTTAAACCCTAAACCCTATACCATTTACCTTAAACTCTAAACTATAAGCCTTAAACCCCAACCCCTTTAACTTGTAGACCCTAAACTAATTTATTTATCCTCAATTAACATCCTTTATATATAGTAATAATTAGGTTCATAAGGATGAACTTGGTCAAAATTGCATCACTCATTACCACAATTGACTTTGTAGGCTTAATATGTGATGATGTGAGAGCTAATTGATCCCAAAATCACATTTTTTACTTATATATCTAGGTTCAAGGAGCTCAAATTTGCCCCAATCACCATCATGATTGTACCTTATATACCCTAAAACCTATACCCTAATCCATAATCTATAAATTTACTAATCCATAAACTCTAGACCATAAATATAAACTCTTATAACCTTGAACCAATCATTTTAGACCAAATTAACATCATTTAAACTAAGGATAAATTTCACAGGGCTTAGTTTGGCCTAAATCACACGATTGATTACCCTATTTGACTAATTCACTCAATCTGCATGATGACATGGGGCATAATGACAACCCAAAAACACATTCTATAGTCACAAATGGGTCCAAGTGATTCAAATTATCCTCAATTATCTTTGTGATTGACATGTATACCCTAAACCATATATACATTAAAACCTAAGCCCTAAAACATAAACCATAAACACTATACCCTAAATTTTAAACCATAAACTTTCCCTATTTACCAATTGATTTAGTTCCAATTAATATCCTTTGTAGTAATAATTAGGTTTAAACATGGCATAGAGTGATTAGACATTATATACATGTCCTTAAACCTAAAACCTATACCCTAATCCCTAATCCCTAATCCTTAAAACATAAATTGTAAGCCATATGCCCTAATTCCAACTACATGTCACAAACATACATTCCTTATGATATAACTGATTTTATCATGATATGTCATAAAATGTACTTTTTAAACCTATGGCCAAAAATTAGCCTTTGAAGTACCAATCTAACTATGCATCTGAATTGAATTGGGTCTATTTCAATCCCCTTCAACCTAATTAACCAAAGAGGAGGATATTTGATTCTTTTAATTGAGGAAGCATTTGAGGCCAATTTGAACCCCTTCAAGAGCAAGATATGATTTAGGGAAAAATCAAAAGATTGATTCTATCATGAACTGATCCAATCACTCAATTTATGTAATTAGGGGTGTGATCTAGGAAAAATTGAGCCCCAAAATCAAATTTTTGGATCAATAAATTATTTAACATGTATGCAACATGTACATGGTATAACTGACCCTAATTTTATCAGAAATGCAAACATGAAGGTAATTATCATAAATAGGTGAACAAGTAGCTCAAATGTTCTTTAATTACCTTAGTGATTAGACCCTATATCCTATATCTTAAACCCTAAATCATGTATTATTTAAGTTTAACCCTAAACCCTATACCATTTACATTAAACCCTAAGTCATAAGACCTAAACCCCAAACCCTTTAGCTTATAGACCCTAAACCATAAAATTTATCCCCATTTAGCATCCTTTATATATATAGTAAGAATTAGGTTCATAGTAATGAACTTGATCAAAATTACATCACTCATTAAACCAAAATTGACTTGATTGGCTCAATTTGTGATGATGTGTGAGATAATTGAGCTCAAAATCAAATTTTATTACTCATAGATATAGGTTCAAGGAGCTCAAATTTGCCCCAATTGCCTTCATAATTGTACCTTATATACCGTAAAGCCTATACCCTAAGCTCTAATCCTTAAAATCTAAACAATAAATATAAACTCTTTAAACTTTGAACCAATCATTTTATCCTAAATTAACATCATTTAGATTAAGAATTAAGTTCATAGGGTTGAGTTTGGCCTAAATCACACAACCGATTGCCCCATTTGACTAATTCACTCAATATACATGATGACATTCAGGGTATAATAACAACCCAAAAACACATTCTATAGTCACAAATGGGTCCAAGTGATTCAAATTATCCTCAATTATATTTATAATTGACTCTATGTACCCAAAACCATATATACATTAAAACCTATTCCCTAAACCACAAACCCTAAACACTATACCCTAAACTTTAAACCATAATCTTTCCCTATTTACCAATTGATTTAGTCCCAATTAACATCCTTCATAGTAATAATTAAGTTCACATGGCATAAAGTGATTAGACATTATATACATGTCCTTAAACCTAAACCCTATGCCCTAATCCCTAATTACTAATCCTTAATCGCTAATCCCTAATCCCTAAAACATAAACTATAAGCCCTATATCCTAATGCCCACTTCATGCCACAAACATACATGTCTTATGATATAACTTATTTTATCATGAAATGTCATAAAAAGAATTTTTTAACCTATGGCCAAAACTGATCCAGCTAGATCCATGTACTATTCCATTTTGAAAGTCTTCAAATTCTGGTCAAACCATTTTCACATCAAATAATTCCTTGAGAGATTTTTTACGCTTCTTTCGAAATGCAAAATGGAGTCTGGATGCTTGAGATATAGCTTGCTGAAACATTCTTGTGACAGGTGAATAATGGGTGTCAAAAAGTGACGTGGCAATGTTTAAACATGTCAAGTGGTCCAATAACGATTTAACACATGGTAATATGAATTGGTGTAAAATAATTTGGTTTGGTGTTTGTTTTTAGCCTCCAGTCTTTGACAAGCAGTTATATGAGGATCCATGGGCCCCGTTATTTGCTCATTGGGGGCCCTCAGTGAGGATCAACACACTCTTGTGGAGGGGTGCCTTGGCCTCCTATACTTCATATGTTATTATTTGAAAAATTGTATTTAACTCATAAATTTTACTCAAACCCCATCAATGTGGGATATATACTTAAAGCTTTGTAATAAATATTCTCAAACCAACACGTGGTAGAGCCACAACCCACCAAGTTAAATCTACCACATTAACTCATCATGCCACTCCAAGACCATGTGTTTACCCATAATTCTCCAATGGTGGCCTAAGATAGGCATCTTTCTAAGTATTGTGCCTTAGTCTCCTTCAAAAGGGATGTCAGCATTTGGAAAGGGGGCCTCCAACCTTTAAAATGTATACAAACTATTTTAACACATCCAATGTGGGATAAAGATAAGACAAAAGTGCCCAAAAAGGAAAGTTAACAGTTTGAACCTAGCACCTCCCATGCCAAAAGGATTAGCTTTGACCTCTTATGCTACGAGGGTCAAAGTGCTATAAAGGGAGCAAATTTCTAATTGAAGGGTATTAGGCAGCCAACTGTGTAAAGAAAATTAAGAAGGTTGGAGTCTTATTTAAGCCTTGTACAACCTTGGGCCATTATTTTTAGGTTTGAGAGATATTATTATAGGCAAGTAGAGATTAGAGAAGGTGAATTGAAGACTTGTATTGATTTTGGAAGCCATTTTTTGCACAAAATTAAGGGAAACAGTCCTCACTTTGAATGGACCCGGAGACGTAGGCTATTGAAGCCAAACTCTGTTATCAATTTGTTGGTGACTTCTTCTAATTTTTCTCTGCTATTTTATAATTCTGATCTTCATTTTAATTTTGGTTTTAATTTATTTATATAAAAATTAAAGAAAATTTTGAGAACTAGTAGATCTTTTGAATGTGAAAGTGTGTTATTCAATTTTTGCGACACTTGCAATTTCAATTTTCAGATCAAATTTTTGGTATCAAAGCAGTTATTCTTTAATAGTGATTGCTATTGTATGTTGACAAGGTCTAAATCCAAAAAGGGTGAAGGAAAACTCGTTGAGTATAATCTAGAGATTGGCTCAAGGCGTGCTTCAAGGATGGCTGAAGAAGAGATGGAATCCAAACAAGTTTTCTACTGAGCTTTCATGGAGATGAGAAGCATGGTTGAGGAATTATACCCTAAAAAACAAAAGAAATTTGAGAATGAGAAAGGTGATTCACAAGAATTGAAAGGTAAAGAAATTGAAAAACCTTCTTCATCAAATGATGATAAAAAAACTATGGAATCTCTCTCTTCACTCAAATTGGATATTAAGTTTAAATTACCTATGTTTAATGGTGAAGTTAATGACAAAAAGTTGGATAATTGGATCAAGCAAATTGAATTTTATTGCAGGGTTTAAAATATTATAGGGGATGAATCAAAAATTCATTTGGATACTCTTCGTATGGGAGGCATGGCTCTCATCTGGTGGGAGAGTAAGTTGAAGGAATCCAAGCTTCAAAAAGGTAACTTGATTTCTACTTGGAATGAACTTATTGAAGAACTCAAAAAGCAATTTTATCCTTTAGGCTATATGCAACAAGCCATGATGGATTGGAAAAATTTTAGACAAGAAAAAGGCCAAAATGTTCAAGATTATACACAAGAATTTAGGAAAAAAGATTTACTTTTGAATGTTCCTCTTTACACACAAGAAACACTGCTAAAATATATAGGTGTGATACATAGTTACTTAAGACATATGATTCTTATGTTCAATCCCACTAATTTAGATGTAGTATGTGTACAAGCCACTCATTTATAGGCTAGAGGAAAATAATCAAAAGAATCTCTTCCTAAAGCTAAAAGTAAGCAATCTAATGTTAAGCAATCCAAAGGGGAAAGTTCATCAGGAAAGGGTAAACATAAATCCACTTTTACTATTAAAAAAGAAGAAGGAAAACCATTTTGTAATCATTGAAAGAAAAATCATGATGAGTCTAAGTGTTGGAAACTACACCCTAAGTTAAGGCCTAAAAGGTTTCAAAAGAAAGAAAAGAAGACTAATGCTATGGTTTAGGACTTAGGTTCAAATTCTAGTGATGAAACTAAGATCACAGCTATAAGATTACATAATGATTCTTCTCTTTCAGTTTTTAGCACTAAGTTATCAAATGATGCACCTTATTATAAATATAATTATGTGCATGTTGATAAGAAAAGAAATGAATTGTTGCACATTAGAGTTGTTTCAAAACATACTAAGATTGACACTCTATTTGATAGTGGTTCACAAGTAAATTTAATTTTTGAAGAGGTTGTTAAGAAGTTAGGCTTACAAACCAATCCCCATCCAAAGCCTTATCCACTAGGTTGGGTGTGTGACAATGCAAAGCTACAAGTCTCACAAACTTGTCAACTGAGGTTTGCCATCACATTCAAGTTCGTAGATGAGGTTGAGTTGGATGTTGTCCCATTGGACATATGTGGGATTGTTTTGGGAAGCCCATATCTTTATGATAGAAAATTAATCTTTTATAGAGAGGAGAATAAGTACTTGCTTGTTAAGGATGGCATTGAATATATAGTCAGAGCACATCACATTAAAACAAGTCTTTCTTTAGTTACAGCAAGGTAAATGAAAAGACTAGTTAATTCAAACAAGACTTTTTATCTCATGTTGATTAAGTCTAAGGAAAAAGAATATTCTCAGGCTTTGGAAAGTTGTGATCCTAAACACAATAATGAATTGATTGAAATCATTTCTACTTATGATGATCTATTTCAGGATCCTAAGGGTTTTCCCCCTCAAAGGGGAGTTCAACATGAAATTCAACTATTGCAAGATTCTCCTCTCCCTAACATTGGCATGTACAGGTTATCAGTGGTGGAAAATGAGGAAATAAAAAAATAGGTAATTGATCTATTAGATAGAGGTATTATTCATCCAAGTTCATCTCCTATTGGTTCACCCATTATTTTGGTGCCAAATAAAGATGGCACTTGGCGAATGTGTGTTGATTTTCATGCTTTAAACAAAATTACTATTAAGAATCATTACCCTCTTCCTCGTATTGATGATTTATTGGATCAATTAAAACATGCTATTTATTTCAATAATCAAGATTTGAGAAGTGGATATCATCAAGTAAGAATTAATGAAGGTGATGTGTGGAAAACTACCTTCAAAACAAAATAGGGATTGTTTGAATGGCTTGTTATGCCTTTCAAGTTGTGTAATGCCCCGGCTACATTCATGAGATTGATGAATGATGTTTTTAGACAGTTCCTTGATGATTTTTTTATAGTTTACTTAGATGATATATTGATTTTCATCAAGTCTTGGGAAGATCATGTGATCCACATTAAGAAAGTCATGGATGCATTACGAAGGGAAAAACTTTATTTAAAAATGTCAAAATGTGAATTTGGCAAGACCTTTTTGATATACTTGGTTTACATTGTAGGACATTGTGAATTAAAAATTGATCCTGAAAAAATGGTAGTCATTGTTAACTGACCTACACCCACTAATACAACTAAGGTTAGAAGTTTTCTTGGTGTAGTACAGTTTTGGAGAAAGTTTATTGCTTAATTTTCATATATTGCATCACCTTTAAATTCTTTGACAAACGTGAAACAAGTTTTTTAGTGGGGAGGCAAACATCAAAAAGCCTTTAACACTTTGAAAGAAACGATAAGTACTGTGTTAGTCTTGGCACTTCCTGATATACAACAACCATTTGAGATCGAGACAAATGCAAGTGATTATGCTATGGGAGCTATTTTAATGCAAGGTAATAAACCAGTTTTCTATCATTCTGAAACCTTCACAAGTGCAGTAAGAAAATATCCAACTTATGATAAGGAATTGTATGCATTGGTTCAAAGTGTTAAAAAATGGAAACATTACTTAATGGGAAAATAAATAATAATACATACAGCTCATCAGCCCTTATAGTATCTCCAATCACAAACTAAGCTACAACAGTGTAGACATTTCCATTGGATGGGTTTCTTACAACAATTTCATCTTGTGATTAAGTATAAAAAAGGTATTCAAAATAAGGTTGCATACATGCTATCTAGGCCTCCTACGGTTGTTGCATCTATTCTTTTACAACATGGTTCTTTGTCTCATGAAAGTTATAAATAATAGTATGTTAATGATCTTGATTTTCAGGATGTCTATAAAGACTTGATGAGTAGTAGACAAGTAGAAGAATTGGACTATCATGTACACAATGATATTTTGTATCATTTGGGTAAACTATGTATACCTCAAAATGAGAGGGTGCACATGATTAGAGAATCACATACTTCTCTTATTTCTGGTCATTTTGGAGTTACTAAAATGGTTACACATTTGAAAATGTATTGTTATTGGCCCTGTATGCAGGAAATTGTTGCCAAATATATTAAGGGATGTACTCTTTGTGCCACAAGCAAACCTAGTAATAGGAAACTGGGACTTTACACTCTACCTATTCCTACTCGCCCCTCAGAAAGTATCTCCATGGATTTTGTGGGGGGTCTGCCTATGACATAAAGCAAACAAGACTATTTATATGTGGTTGTGGATAAATTTAGTAAGATGTGTGTTTTTATTCCTTACACTAAGAAAATTACTGGGGAAGGCACTGCACACTTGTTCTTTAAATATGTATGGGTTCATTTTGGTTTGCCTACTTCAATTATTTTTGATTGAGATTCTTGTTTTATTGGGGAGTTTTGGTTGACTTTATGGGGACTAATGGACACTAAATTAAAAAAGAGTACTGCATTTCATCCACAAACCGATGGTCAAATAGAGGTTGTGAATTGCATTGTGGTACATTTGCTTAGGGGATATAGTAATAAACATCCAAAGTTATGGGATGAATAATTATGTTACATACAGCATTCATATAATCAGGCACTTCATTCTTCTGCTATGAAATCTCCATTTGATGTTTGTTATGGATACTTGCCTAAATCTCCTCTAGATGTCTGATATGGATAGGATACAGCTGTTGGTGAACCAAAAGAAGCCATTCAAGCTAATAAGTTCATTGAACAAATACAGCTCATACATCAGACCGTTCATACTCAATTGGAAAAAATTCAATCCAAGTATAAAGCCAGACATGACAAACATCGTATTGATCACCAATTTGTTATAGGTGATATGGTATGGCTTCACATCAGTAAGGAAAGACTGACAGGTGAAGGTAAAAAGTTGAAACCAATTCAGTATGGTCCTTTTTAGATTATGGCAAAATTGGTACAAATGCTTTCTAGTTAGATTTAACATGCAGATTTATTCAGTTGTAAATGTGGAAAATCTGAAATTGTATGAGCCTCCAATGATAATTGATCATGATGAAAGTGTATCCATTCCTTTTGTTGATGATTTTGCTCCTGAATATCTAACAAAATTACAGGAAGATACTATTCTTGATAGTAATGTGTGGACTTTGCGAAGAGGTGATGTTGAATATCTTCATTTTGTTCTAAAAGGGATGCACCCAACTAAGGCCAAATGGATGGAAGCCGGAAGGGTGAGGGAGAAATACCCTCACCTCATTACCAATTAATTTTAACTTTTAGAGGTCCAAAATTTTCTAGTAGGGAGGAGTGATCTAGGTGGATCCATGTACCGTTCCATTTTGAAAGTCTTCAAATTCTGGTCAAACCATTTACACATCAAAGAATTCATCGAGAGATTTTTGACACTTCTTTCTGAACGCAAAATGGAGTCCAGATGCTCGAGATATAGCTTGTTGAAGCATTCTTGCGATAGGTGAATAATGGGTGTCAAAAAGTGGTGTGGCACTGTTTAAACATGCCAAGTGGTCCAATAACCATTTGACACATGGCAATATGAATTGGTGAAAAAAAATTGGTTTGGTGTTTATTTTTAGCCTCTGGTCTTTGACAAGCAGTTATATGAGGATCTGTGGGCCCTGTTATTTGCTCCCTAGGGGCCCTCAGCAAGGGTCGGCACACTCTTATGGAGGGGTGCCTTGGTCTCCTATACTTCATATGTTATTGTTTGCAACATTGTATTTAACTCATAAAGTTTACTCAAAGCCCATCAATGTGGGATATATACTTAAAGCTTTGTAATAAATATTCTCACACCAACATGTGGTAGAGCCACAACCCACCAAGTTAAATCTACCACGTTAACTCATCATGCCATGCCAAGACCACGTGTTTACCCATAATTCTCCAATGGCAGCCTAAGATAGTCATCTTGCTAAGTATTTCACCTTAGTCTCCTTCAAAAGGGATGTCAGCATTTGGAAAGGAGGCCACCAACCTTAAAAAATAGCCAATGTGGGATAAAGATAAGACAAAAGTGCCCAAAAAAGAAGGCCAACGGTTTGAAGCCAGCACCTTCCATGCCAAATAGATTAGCTTTGATCACTTATGCTATGGGGGTCAAAGTGATATAAAGGGAGCGAATTTCTAATTGAAGGGTATTAGGCAGCCGATTGTGTAAAGAAAATTAAGAAGGTTAGAGTCTCATTTAAGCCTTGTACAGCCTTGGGCCATTATTTTCAGGTCTAAGAGATATTATTATAGGTAATTAGAGATCATAGAATGTGAATTGAAGACTTGTATTGATTTTGGAAGCCATTTGTTTCACAAAATTAATGGAGACGGTCCTCACTTCAAATGGACCCGAAGACGTAGGCTATTGAAGCCGAACTCCGTTATCAATTTGCTAGTGATTTCTTCTGATTTTTATTTGTTGTTTTATAATTTTGATCTTCATTTTAATTCTAGTTTTAATTTCTTTGTACAAAAAATTAAATAAAATTTTGAGAACTAGTAGATATTTTGAATGTGAAAGTGTGTTATTCAATTTTTGTGACACTTGCAATTTCAATTTTCAGATAAAAAACTTAGCCTTTGGAGTACCAATCTAGTTATGCATTTGAAGTAAATTGGGGATATTTCAATCCCCTTCAACCTAATTTCATGACTATGAAATGTTATTTGGGGGTTGATCATCTCCAATGCCCCAATCACCATCATAATTGTACCTTATATACCATAAAACCTATACCCCAAGCCCTAATGCTTAAAGTTCCTAATCCCTAAACTCTAAACCATAAATATAAACTCTTTAAACCTTAAACCAATCATTTTATCCCAAATTAACATCATTTAGACTAAAAATTATCTTTGTGATTGACCCTATGTACCCTAAACCTAAGCCCTATAAACTATACCCTAAATTGTAAACTAGAAACTTTCCCTATTTACCAATTGATTTTATCCTAATTAAAATCCTTTGTAGTAAAAATTAGGTTTGCATATGGCATAGAGTGATTAGACCTTATATACACCCTTAAACATAAACCCTACATGCCCTAATCCCTAATCCCTAAAACATAAATTGTAATACTTGAACCCTATGCATAATGCCTTAATCCTTAATCCTTAATCCATAATCCCTAATCTATATTAATTATAACATGATCATGTTATTTAATAATTTAATCATGTTATTCTTAATATAGACAACACTCGGTTTTCAATGTCAATTTCTAACCCCAATCGAGTATTAATAATAACGTGTTCATGTTATTCCATAATGTGATCATGTTATTCTTAACATATGATTATCAATATGTATGTTGAAGCAAAACCTAGTATAACAAATAACATGAGCATGTTATGTAATAACGCGATCATGTTATTCTTAAAATATGCTCTTAATATGTATGTTGAAATAAAACCTAGTATAACAAATAATGTGATTTCGTTATGTAATAATGTGATATTATTATTATTATTATTATTATATACTAAGCTCAGTTTCAACATCTATTTTTAACCCAAATTAAGGATTTTGTCCCCACAAACATTCTCTGTATACTTTTGTAGGACCTATGGTACCTATGTACTTTACCCCACCTTTGAAAAGTTGTCAATTATCCTTGATGGGTGATGGATCACATTCGAGAAAGAGGAATATATTGAAGAACAAAACACCAGAGGAATTAGAATATTTGAGAGAGAAAAACAAGATATGAATGCAAAAAGTTTGTGGTAGACAAGGTATAAACCCTAATCCTGATGAACCAAATGCAATAGATACTGAGTCAATTGACAATATTGAATTAAACAATGATTAAATTGACCATAATGAATTGAATACTGATTAAATTGACCATAATGAAATGAATAATAATGAAATTGATAATAATGAATTAGATAATGTTGGAAGTTTACATTGAAAGTTCCAAGTTTTTTATTTTGTTGATGATGAGTCTATGTATGATACTTCAACCCCCATGAATGAAGAAAATTTGATGGAAACAAATAATGATGAAATTAACCATTCATGGAAACATATAATGAATAAATAAACAATGAATAAAATGTCATCCCACCTCTAAACAATGAAAGTAATAATGATTTTAAAACACCCTCTCAACAAATTCTACCATTAACAACACCTCCAATAATTATGCATATAAAAGACAAGTACTTAATTGAAATTAATCAAAATATTTTAAAACCAATGCATAATAAAATGTCTAATCACCATTCAAGAAGATTGGCTCAACAAATTTGGGATACTTTCTCTCATAATTTGGATTATGATAGTCAAAGATGTCAATTATTTGTTTAATTGATAAAATTGATTAAGATGAGACTTATAATGTACACATTAGGATTAAGAACATCTAACATAGATTATGAAAACAATGAAATTATTGAAAATATATATGATTTATATCATACTATATGCCTAAAATCACTCACCCAATATTGTAATGCTACCCAACATATACTTACAACTTATACAGTGAGTGATTAAACAGGGAAAAAATGAATGGTTTCAAAAACAAGCCAAACGCTTAATATAAAAATAATAATGAAAGTAATTGAAAGATTTGAAAGACTTAGTGAACCTAATACCAATGAGCCTTAGGGATTTTCTATTAGATTTCCATGAAGGGACAAGGCTATAGCTAATACTCTCAAAGAGTTACTTGCTTAATTTTGGAAAGACAATACAAGAGTTTCGCCCAATGTAAGAGATGTTGTGAAAAGAAGAGTTGGTTCTTATAACCGTGAATTGCATCCAAAACATTTATTGGATGCAACTCAAACACAATAGTACTCTAAATTTTTTCAAAAATATCCACAAATTTTTATTTGTCAAATATATTTTGAGATGGCCAAACCTTTTTATGTAAAAATAAGTCAAACACGCACCACTTGTTGTAGGAAACATGTTGAATTTTCAATACACTATGATATTTTTCACTATATTCATTATACTTTGCATACTAACAACATTTTGTAGGAGTGTGGATTGAATTGCCACCAAAATAAGCCAATAAATTTATTCCAACTATCTTTTGTAAAAGACCGGATGGACAATTATTTTATAGCAAATCATGTTTAAATGAAAATCTCAGCATTTGTGGTGGATTTCCAAAATTATAAAAATGTATCCATGAGGAGATTACAAGTACAATTGGACAAGAATTGGTTGATTTAATAAAATATAAATCAATGACTTATCAAGTAAAAGATGGCAAAGAATCTAAAAGGTGTGATGTGTCATGGTGCTCAACCAAATTCTACTATTCGTAGGAATTTCTTGTTAATGGTGGAAGAACACTTTTAAAAGTATGAGGATCTTATGACTCTAATGGATTCAAGTGACCTCCACTCATTTTGTATCTCAAATTCAAGTTCTTGGACTATTCATATAAGACATTTGGTATGTTTCTATTCTACATATGTGGACTCTATTTAGAATGAGTGTGAGTCACAAGAGTGGGTGGATGATTGGAATTCCAAACCTCTAATTCCAATCAACACATCAGATTTCAATAACATTTCAACTTACAAATATGACATCATTAGATGACTTTAACCATGTATTTGATCTAGTGTAGCTAGGTAGAATATTTTTCATTATTTACAATTTGTTCTCATTATATATCTTCATATTGTCATTAAAAATGGTTTTTTGTGATATAGGGCATATTTTTACAATTATTTTAGATGAAGATAATGAAGCACTGATTACTACTTGTGTTAGTGTGTAGAGAGAGAAAAAAATGACTTCCCCAATTATAGATGAAGAAAACATTGACTATCCCACTGGGTTAGTGGTAGTCATTGGAACTGGGTTTTGAAGATATCTTATAAAATATTTAAATCAATGGTTTTTTGAATATTTTGAAAAGTAGAGGAAGATACTACACTATTACAAAATTATCATGGGAGGCCATTAAATAGGAAACTATGGAAAGTTCAGGGGTTAGACCATGAAGTTATTCTTGATACTATCAAGGTTAGATCATATCCTAGTGGCTCATTGGATTGAAAAACATAGGTATGTTGAATTTTTTAATGTAAAATAATCAATTTTACCAAATATATTTTATTTTCTAGGTAGTGCATATAAATTTCATTTTTAATTACTTGCAATTTTTTACAGGTTAGTGGTGCCAGATAAGCTTCCACCTTCAAGTGATTAGCACTGTCAATAAATAATTCTATATTATTGAATCTAAGAGAAGCTCAGGTTGGATGTGATCATATCTTAGGTTGGACATGATCGAATCTCAATAAATGACTTATATGTTTCATTTTATGGGTGTTTGAACTTAGGCTAAAAATTTTCTCTTTCTTGTATTGAGAAAGGTGTTCTTAAGGTCAGAATGGGTGGTGGATTTGTTGATCAGGCCTAATGGGAGGCCAAGAATCTAGTCTTAGATGTTATCCTTCCCCACCCAAAATGTGTTGGAAGTGTTAGTTTTTTATTAGAAAGAATCAGAACTAGAGTTTTGTAACCATAATTTAAAGTTTGACAACATTTGTTGTCAGTGTTTTTGCGCTCTAAAATGGTAGTGAAAATGCACTCCTAGGTGGATTTGAATGTCATTTTGGTATGATAACATGTAATTTTCCTATCTAAACATGATCAAAGTGATGTATTCTTAGGTGGAGGTCTCAAAGGTAGAAATGCCAGTTAGAGCTCAAGAAGTTAATTGTTCAATGCCCAAAAGTTACATTTTTGAACCCCTCACTACAACTTCTCCAATGAATTGCTATCAAATATTCCACCTGAGTGCTTTTGGGTGTGATTATAGGGATTAATGAGGTAGGTGTGGTATCTAATGGTTCACATAAATGACTTATGGGTTTCTTTTTATGCATGTTTGGACTTAGGTTAAAAATTGCATTTTTCTTATATTGGGAAGGGCATTCTTGAGGCCAAAATGCGTGGTGGGTTTGTCGATCGGTACTGACGGGAGCCCATGAACCTAGTTTTATACATTATCCCCCCCTTATATGTGCTTTAAATGTCATTTTTTTATTAGGAAGCATCTAATTTATATTTATACAACCACAAGTTAAACTTTGATAACATTTATTGTTAGTGTTTCTACACTCTAAAACGGTAGTGAAAATTGTCTTTTGGGTGGATTTGAATTGTTTGGCAAAGTGATAAAATGAAATTTTCCCATTTAAACATGATCTAAGTGATATATTCCTAGTTGAAGGTCCTGGAGGTATAAAATCTAGTTGGAGCTCAAGAAGTTGCTTGTTTAATGCCAAAACGTTGTATTTTTGGACTCCTCACTACAACTTGTCCAATGAATTGCTATCAAAGCTTCAACCTGAGTGATTTAGGGTGAGATTAGATGGCTTAAATATTTATTTTATATATCTTATTATTCATGTAAATGACTTACAGGGTTTATTTTACATGTATTTGAACTTAAGCTTAAAAAATGCATTTTTCTTATATTAGGAAGGGCATTCTTGAGGCTAGAATGGGTGGTGGGTTTGTCAATCAGAACTGATGAGAGGCCAAAAACCTGGTCCTAGATTTTATCTTCCCCCCCCCCCCAAAATATGTTTTGGTAGTGTTAATTTTTAGTCAAGAAGCATCACAAATAGAGCTCTGCAATTACAACTTAAATTTTGACAACATTTGTTATCAGTGTTTCTGCACTCCAAAATGGTAGTGAAAATGCACTCCTATGTGGATTTTAATATCATTGAGGTATGATAACATGTAATTTTCCTATATAAATTTTATAAAATAAATATATTCTTAGTTGGAGGTTTCAGAGGTAGAAATGCCAATTGAAGCTCAAGAAGTTGTTTGTTCAATACCAAAAAGTTACATTTTTGGACCCTTCACTGCAACTTGTCCAATAAATTGCTCTCAAATTTCCCACCTAAGTTCTCCATGGTAAAATTAAAGGGATTAAATATTTAAGGGGTGTATTTTATATTTCATGTAAATTACTTACAGGTTTTGTTTTATGCATGTTTGAACTTAGGCTAAAAAATTGCATTTTTTTTGTATTGGGAAGGTCATTCTTGAGGCCAGAATGGGTGGTGGATTTGTCAATCAGGCTTGATGGTAGGCCAAGAACCTAGTCCTAGATACTATCCACCCTTTCCCCCATCCCCCCTTTAATGTGTTGATAGTATCATTTTTTGGTCAGGAAGTATTGAAACCATATTTCTGCAACCACAATTTAAATTTTGATAACATTTATTATCAGTCTTTCCATGGTCCAAAATGGTAGTGAAAATACACTTCCAGGTGGATTTGAATATTTTTATGGTGTTATAATATGTAATTTTCCTATCTATATGTTATCTAAGTTATATATTCCTAGGTGGAGGTCTTAGAGGTAAAAAATTCTAGTTAGAGCTCAAGACATTGCTTGTTTAAGCCAAAAAGTTGCATTTTTGGACCCCTCACTAGAAATTGTCCAATAGATTGCTATCAAATCTTCCACTTGAGTTATTCAATGTGAAATTATAGGGCTTAAATATGTATGATAATTATTTGATGGTTCATGGAAATGACTTACAAGTTTGGTTTTATGTGTATTTAAACTTAGGCTAAGAAAATGCATTTTTAGTGTATTGGGAAGGGCCTTCTTGAGGCCAAAATGGGTAGTGGGTTTGTCAATCAGACCTAATGGGAGGATAATAACCCAATCCTATACATTATCACTCCCCCACTATATGTGTTGGTAGTTTCAATTTTTGTTCAGGAAGCATTAGAACAACAATTTTGGTAAACTCTCAGCCTGTAGAACATATTAAAACTTGGGTAAGATGATTTTTTAGTTGATTTGAGTTATATAAACTTGGGTAAGGGTTAGAACATGTTAAAATTTCTAAAATACTACTTGAAATATAATTTTTAAGAGATACAAAATTTATTTTTATAAATTGACCTATTAGAGCAACAACTAGGTCTAGAAACCTAAAAACTTAATGGGTAATTGACCTATTGACTAATGATTAATTGACCTCTTGACAAACTCTATTATGAGTGATTGACCTATTGACCTAATGATTAATCAACTATTTTAAAATAAGATTATTTTAGAGTGGATTTTGAATTGAGTTGAGAATAAGAGTGGATAAGTGAGGTTGGAATTATTCATGATCTTAGAGCATATAAATAGGACTTTCATAGTCTTCTTAAACATAGAAGATAAAACTGTGTGTTAGGTGGTATTAAGGGATGATAGAAGGCATACAAGAAGTAGGCCTAGTTTCAAGAAAATCAAGTCAAAAATTCATTAGATCTAGGTGAAGGTGAAAGATTAGGTAACTTATAAGTATAACTATTGAAGTGATAAATTTTTAGGGATTTATGAATGATTTTATGTCTTTGCATTATACAAGTTTGAACATGATTGGGTATGGTTTTTAAGTGTAATCAAATTATGTTAATGATCAATTTAAAAGTTGTAAATAGGTGATGATAAATTCAAAATAGAGAAGAGTGTCATTAGTCATTTCCACTACACACAATGAAATAAAAGTCTTAATTTAAAAAACTATGGGAGATTCATGATTTATAGCATTGAAAAGAATAATTTTTTAATCTTCATTTATGTACAACATATATAAGATCTGATAGATAATAGTTTGGAAGATCAAAACAAAACTATAAAATAACACATAATGAAATAAAAATTGAATACAAATTAGATACATTACCATGATAGGCATACAATATAGGCACATGTGTGCAATGCCAATAATACATAGATTGTCATGATAGACATACAAAAAATTACATCTACCAACATAGTATCTAATGTTGGTTGAATGTCATATACTCATATACAATGCCAAAAATGCGTAAATTACCATGTAAACATACAAAAATGTACATCTCATGCAAGACATCCTATTCATAAAATAGCCTCCCTCTCTTTGCCTTCCTCAAAGAAGTCTCTCCCTAGGATGCCTTGTTAGTAGATGGATACCCCTCTAATGCTTTGGATTGATCCAAGGTCTGATTGTGGGTCCTATGATCATAGATCACTTTTATTTGAACCTATTCAAATACAAGTATTATTAAAAAATTAACATAAAATACATTTAACCAATTATTAAGAAATTAATTTTAAACTACATTTAAACATGTACTTACTACTAGCTCACAGTGCTTGTCAATTTGATTTTGATGCTCAAATAAGTCAATGGTAGGCTCAGCTATTCGAATGGGCATCTCAAATATGGGAGAAACATGAGAATTTACCCTAATAATCGTCTAACTAGGACTATCAGATGTCATAAGATAAACCTACATACATAATACATTTACATAAGTTATATTTGCCTCAAGTATGTAGTAAAATTATTAAAATAAGTCAATTTTTACAACTCAAAATTATAAATTAACATATACCTCTATTAGCGTCTATGCAGATGACATTACAACTGTAATTCCTATATCTATCTCGAATCATAGAGAGGGAGGAGCGTCTACTTGATTCATCAATTTTTCATGTAAACAAGGTCTCACTTACTTTTATATAAACTCAATGTAAACCAAGATATGTATGGAAATGTATTTCAACATGCATATCATGAAAATATAATGTAAACCAAGAATCATGGAAGTGTAACTGCCATACAATGTGAAATGACCAAGAATAATAAGTAATTTGCATATTGGAGGTAATATAAAAAATTTATTACATGTAGGAAGTGTGAGTGGAAGAATTGGATGTGGAAAGAATAGTAGAACTTTGACAAAGGCAAAGTTACGAAGAGAAAAGAAATAAGATACATATAGATAACTTTGTCCTTAATTGTAAAGCTTCGTTGGATAGAGTAAAATACCATTATATATTTACTAGGGAAAGGTTGAGCTACACATATATGGCCATCATCATTCTATTATATGTGTGATATCAATCATCTATATCTCTATATATAATATATGTATTGATATCACATTCATTTACAATAGATGGATGACTTGATTTTTGGGAAAGTACCCAACCAATAGAAAAGAGTGAGACATGGTGAATCCACATCTTGATGAAGGTGTGTGTAAATAAAATTATACCAATAGGTCAAGGAAGGGAGTTTATTTACACAAATATTATAATAATGTATAAGATCTTGTAATAAAATGAAACAAGATTTAAGTCCTGCTATCATTATGTCTTAAGTGAAGACACTTAATAAAATATAAATTTATTTAAATAACTATTCCATTAACTTTATTTAAATAAGTCAATTTAATGTTGGGGCATGAGTCATGGCCCTTTATGTCTAAGAAGACTCTTAGATTTGCATTTTTACGTTAATGATCCACAAAGTATGATTGTTGATGTTTTAATTATCAGTGAATAATTTAATGTTCTGATTGGGTCTACATTGATATTATTTGAAAGTAATTTTAATCAATTTATCCAACTATTATAATTGTGGCTATGAGTATTCCTTTAGTCCTAAAAAAATTAAAGTTCAATTAATTGAATTTGTAACCTATTTATGAGTTGGTTATAGGTAGGTTAATAGTCAAAATTATTCAAGTGGGTTGAAAGTTAGTTGATTTGGGTGGATTTGATGCAATATAATTAGTGTTTACATCAAAAAACAAACTAAAATTGCAAAGTATAAATTGATATGGAAGTAATGGAGAAAGGGGTCAAATTTATGAGTCATCTTTACATTTGTCCACTATGATTTGTCTTAATCATGTTAAATCTAATTCGTTGTATTTTCACCCTTGATGCACATTTCTTCTCTTTTACCTCAAATTCCCTTTCTCTTATCACTCATTTTCAAGGGTAACATGTGGATTTATGTATAATTTTAATGGTAACATAATTCAAAATGAGAATGTGACTATATTGAGCTTAGCAACTTCATTTTCAAGATAGTGTTAACTAGAAGGACCCCTAGATATGTGTTCTTCATTTTATAAGTATCCTCATGGCATGTGAACTACCCTTATCTAATATTGAATGAGATTATTCATTGGATATTTGTGGGATTTTCCAAAATAAGTTATATAAATACCGCTAAGCCCATTATCATAGCTTTAAACTATTATGGTTCCTCTTTAATGGTTTGTGATACCTCATAACAACTTCCAAAGGTTCACTGTACACCCATGATGATCAACCCATATCCAAAATTTGTGGATAGGTGTATTTATATAAAAGGAAGAGGATTTTTAAGGTTTAAATTTTATTTTATTTTATATGGTATGGTTTTAGAGTCAGTAGCCTTTAATTAGGCCTAGGAAACTTAATTAGTCCTGAGGGGTGTTGAGTTAGGTGTTCTCCAAAGAGAGTTAAATGATGAAAGTCCCTACATGAGTTATGTGATGTAAAATGGTATCTAAATGTGGGTTTGGTTTGGTTGGGGGCTTTGTATTTTACTCACAACAAGGAGGTTGTCCTTAAAAAAGGGCTAGTAGAAGGAAGGTGTCAAAGAGGAAAGAAGAGTTAAGTGAAGAGTTGAAGCTTGGGGGTTGTCTGGAATGTGTAGATGCATGAAATGAGATGTAATTGAGTAGTTAGGTGATATTATGAGTATTTTGGAAGGACAAAATCAAATTAGCATGTAGACCTATGAAAATACATAAGAATATTATAAAGAACAAATCAAGGATAAAGAGAGAGAACATGAAAACAGAGTATGAACTAAGGAGGTTGATAATAAAAGGAAATATTATAGAGGTAGTTGATTAGTAAAATGACTTCAAGTAGAGAATGAGGATTAAATGAATACAAGGAGGCTTAAGATCCATTGATTAGGTAAGATTGAATAGGAAAGACCTAGTAAATGCAAAGTGATCAAAGAGATAAAGAGGTTAAAGATAGAAGACAAAGAAGGACAAGAAAATATTAGAGATGGGTATTTGGAAGAGTTAAGTGTGTGTTTCCATACATATTAGTGAATCTTGTTATAACCTATGCATCAAGACATTTGATAGATAAATTTAACTTAAACTTACAAGGAAAATATACATAGACTAAATGTACATAGAGCATAATATTAACTCTAAATTTTACCTATGTATAAGTAAAAGGTGTTATCCCAATAGAGACAAATGTAGTAGTGGATGGGCTAGAAACTAGATCCAAATATGTATATAATGGCCATGATAAATCAAATGTTATAAATGTTGATTATGATGATGAAGGCACCATCAGCTCCTGTGACATAAAAAATGACATATATTATTCATTTTGTATGGAAATTAATTTTTAGATAAATTAAATTTTCAAATATAAATTAAATTTAACATGACATTTATATAAAATATACCTACATCTATTTAATGGTTGATGTCTACCACCAAATTTTCATTCCAAAAACTCATCGCTCATAATAATATTATCTAATCCCTCTAAACCACCAACACCATCATCATTAGAAGGTCCAGTGCACATAGCTCCACAAGAACTGCAAGGGTGGGGTTGAGTATGCACACTAGGTATTGTATCTCTAGCATCAGTTTATGAGAGCCTACTCATATGTTGAATGAGTGTATCAGTGAGTTAACTAAGAGCATACAGAGTGTTGATCTCCATGACCTGTTGAACCATAGAGGAGATCTTGGGCTCAAGTGGACTTTTGATATAGATCCTTGCAAGCTAATTAGGTGCAAAACATGCACCTGATTGATCCTAAATAGAGCCTTTCCCTCAGCACTAAAACTCACTAAAATCAAAATAGTTCAAAATCTCATTGAGGACAAACTCATGGTAGAATTTACTCAAAAAATATAATGGGACCTCATGGTTGTTACATGGTGGCTAATTAAACACCATCCACCATTGATCCCAAAAATTCTTTGTGATTAAGTTATGTTGGTAGTGGTGGATTGGAAACCATTTAACAGTTATGGGAAATGGGGCATCGGTTGTTGGGTCAATTAATAAATCATAAATGGAGGATTTTAATATTTCTTTTTTCTTGACCTCAAGTACAGACAATTTATCAGCATAATAATCCCTACAACTATCCCTATATGAAGTCTATCTATCAATATGACTTGTTATAGAGTCAATTTGACTTAATAATGTCTCTAAAGAATTAGATATCTAGGTTTAGTGGTGGTTGGTGGAAGTGGGATCCCTCATTATCCTAATTAATTATTCAATTTCAATTTTATTTCCCATAATATTGTCAATTAGAATCTCCTAACTGCCTAGGGGATTTTGTGGAACTATAAGAGGGTTAGGTGGAGGGGTAGGAGGAAGAATAAGAGGGTTAGGTGGAGGGTTAGGAAGAAGAGGAACAATAGGGTTTTATGGAAGGTTAGGAGGGTTAACAAGACATTTTATTTTAAACAAACAAATTACAACTAAAATTACTAAAAACTAGGGTTAAACAATGAAATTAATGAAAATTAGGGTTAACAAGTGTATATTTTTATCACTTACCTCTTCTACATGATAGAATCATTGATTAGCATCTTCTTGGGATGAATTTAGCATCTTCCTATCAAGATTTTATCTCTCACATAAAATGTGATTGCAGAAGTGGAGGATAGAAAATAAAACTTGAATGAAAAATGATGAATTTGCATTTAGGTTTTGGTTTTTAATTTATTTTATAACATGGGTAACTCGATCACATTATGAATGTGATCAAATTATTGAAAATAATAATAATGTGATCATGTTAATAACATGATCATTTTATTATTTAAAATAATGTGATCACATTATATAATAATGCGATCATGTTATGGTTCGGTAATTATCAAGCCATAATTTAAATAACATGATCACGTTAATTAAATAATATGATCATGTTATTTATTAGCATGATCATGTTACCTAAAATTTCCATAGAATTGTCCCCCAACTCTATGCACTTTCCCTACTATTTAATTAGGGTGATACTATCCATGAGGGGTTTTGAGACCTAGATCCTATTTGTGACACTCAGACTAGCCTCTACCTTAGTTTTCAGGCTCCATATCATCTGTCTCAGTCATTTTATAGATAATTTCTTATTTGCATTATTTTTTGATATTTTTAGAAAGTTAAAATTAAGTCAATTCTATAACAAATCAATGTTTATATTTATTAAATATTTTTACCCTGATTTATTATACTCAGTTATTTAATAATATAGGATTTACATACACTAAGTCTTAAATGGTTAAAATATTTGGTGAACCTTACTTCAAATATTTCACAAACCATAACCCTATATAATCCCTAGAGTTTATGTTTTTATCCTTATAAGACCCACACTCAAATTTTAAACAACTATATTTCATATAATCATGATTAATAATAGATGAAGTTAATTACTTATTGATGCAAAGTTTCCTAGTTTCTCTTGTAGGCTTATTTCCTTTTATTTAGAATGAATTCAAAGATGACATAAACACATATGTATGTGATGCTTTAAATTAGTTCAAAAATGTGTCATATTTCATAGCATGTTATCTTTATTTTATGTGGAATTATATTAACAAGCAAAGCCTTCCATACATAGAAGATCTATTACATAAGCTAACAACTATGTTTCAAGTTTCAATGTCATATCTTATACACATGAAAGAATCTCCTTATCTTCCTCATCTCTATGAGGGTGATAGCTATTTTCCCTCTAACTAGGTCCATGTTATCACTCCTCCATGAGATGAACTAGCCAATACTATTGTTACTAATGCCTATACTTAGCCTATTTCCACCTATCCCTAAAAGGATGTATGCTTACATGTTTAATTAGAAGCAACAAGGGTTTTCACTTGTGAGACTTTGAGGGATCAAATTATCAATATGATCAAACTAATATTAGAATTACATAATTAAAATCATTTATTGATTGAAAAGGTCACATTATTGGTGAATCACATTATATATACATAATCTTTAGAATATGCTAGTGTAAACCATTTATGTGTATATACACTTAGGGAAGTTGTGCCTAACACTCTTTCATATCCAAAAGTAAAACACAATGCATCTATTATGAGTGATTCAAAAATCTTACAAGGTTTCAATAAGAGATCAAGTGAGATACTAAGGGAAATTATTAAAGTTAAGTTGATCAACCAACCTCCTTTGTACCTAGTGATAAGATCTAGATATTATTACGCATATCATAAAATTCATAGACACCAAACCAGTTCATGTTTAGTGTTGAAAAGGAAAATACATTAGATATCAGTTATAGATGACACAAACATGGACACATCATCCAAAAAAAATACAATGGCACATCTACAAATTAAAAAAGGGTCAAATTCATAAATAGTACAAAATTGGTTAACAAAGCATAACTTATTACAAAAAAGGTTCACAAAGCACAATCAAAGAAAGAAATAATACAAGCACAAGTAAAGAAAGTAAAAGATAAAAATCTAACTCTCCAAAATAAGGCTCAACTTTCAAATTAGTATGGTTTTGGTCAAAATATCTATAACAGTTTGATTATCATGGTCAAGGTTTGGGCAAGCAGGCCCAAGGCATCACTACTCCTATTCTAGTAGTTGATAATGTTGGTCAACAAGGTCTGGTATTTATTAAACATCCTAAGACAAATAATTCATAGATACAGTTTATCAAGGAAAAAAATCTTGATAAATAAGAAATTTTACAAAAATATCAATAACTTAAGTTTCAAAGTCAAGATCATGTTAAGCCAACAAACATTCTCAAAAAAGGCTTTCTAGCAAAAAAGCCTCCAAAATACCATATGTCTACAATAAGCACAATTTCAAAGGGAAAAATCACAATAAATATTCCAAATTATAATTCAAAAAGGTCAACTCCATAATATGAGGAAATTCCCTCTAGCATTCCAATTTATTATGATTATTATGATTTCAATGATGAATAATACCTAGATTCATACTGCATCACCATTCTACTCCAACATATCAATCACACTACACAAGAGATTACCATTCCTATTTTGACATAGGCCATAGTGATGGTGAGTCTCCCATGAGACTCATCAGTTAGTTAATTGTACATGCTTTCCTTATTTCTTTCTCCTTATATATAGTTTAATTTTTAAGTTGCTTACACATAGCTTATATCTTGAACATACAAAAATAATATAAAATTTTAATAAAAAAGAACATAAAAACATTCTAATATTTATTTATAAAATACAAAATTATAGATTGTATGCATTTTCATGCTTACACTTCTTATATTTTCTAAACACTACATATACTAGCTATCATAGTATAGTTAGTTTTATCATACATACATGCTTCACTTGTTCTTGTCAAGTTATTTAAAGTTACTATAAGATTTAGGGCCACTACACTGATCTAGACTTGTTATTATCTACCCAATGGGGGAATATACACCAATACATGGATTCTTGATTTGATACATTCACCCATTTTGGGGGCACCTTATACATAGTTTCAATTACCAGGCTACATCTTTTTATACTTCACATCACAGCTTTAGAATTGTTATATCTTGATATTGATCATGCTAAACTTACTTGTATTTTTTCTTGACTACTAATAATTTATACTAAATATATGTACATATTTTCTCTTACACATATTTATATTACATGTTCATGCATACTTTCATTTCTAGCTTTCCTAGTTTAGACTTTAGTGTATCTCTATGCTTCTTCTATTCAAGTTTTTTTGAATATGCCATTGCTCTTAGGCTTTACACCACTTTGTTTCATAGTATGTATTCTTTGTACATGTGCCCATGTCTTTATGTGTGTCTTTTTTATTGCATATGCAGACATTTAGACATGTCCTTCTATGTGGCTCTAATCCAACTTGCTTGTTACTTACATATGTGGACATTTGAACATGTCCTTATATATCTTATTTTTCAGATTCAGTGACATGTGCTCATGCCCCTTGTATTTTGGCCCCTTGGCCTAATTTTTTCTCCTCATGTGTGTTGTATGTATGCTTTATTATATGTGTAATGGACATGATAGTTGTCTCTTGATTGTTATACACTCTAGTTTTAGATTCCATGAGGGACCTCATGCATCTCTCATTCCTACTTGGGTGATGTGATGGATATCATACCCCATTTCCATAAGTAGCTACACATTTATTACTTATATTTTTCATTACATACATTATTATATCTATCTTGACACACTTGTGAGTGATAGACATAACATACAGTGCACATTACAAACTTATGCTCAGATTATCTTACATTTTGATGTTATGTATGCACATTATATTAGATTATTATGCAGATATCATATATGCCCTATCTAACACACATCTTTCAGATATTTTTCTTTTGAGGATAGTTCTTGCATAGGTTCAGCAAATTCCTTAAAAAGAGGGGAAATTCATAGGAGTTTGTCACAAAGATTAAGTTATCAGAATGCATTCACAATACATTTTTAACACATAGGCTCATATTACATAAATCAGACTTAGGTAAACATAATGAGAAATAATGACATAAAGATCAATATAGTTGCATAAAAATTAGAGAAGATGGACATTCATGGAAATTTGGACACTATTTCCACATGGAACTACTATCCAAGATATGGCACTATTGTCTATTAGCCTTAGTTTTAGAAAAGTATAGATTGGCCAAAAAATTACATTAGGTATAATCCATGTTTGCATAGATTCAGTTATAGATTCACCATTTTTGCTCAGATTCATAATAGTTTTGCTCAAATTCATACCAGTTTCCTCAAATTGGAGGCATCATGTGCATCATGACTATTCCCATATTGTTTCAAATATGTATATACATATTATTACAACTTAGTCTATAATCCATATGCTCAGATATCAAATTTAGAGGCATGTACACATCACATTATTTCCATATTCTCACTTACATATTGTTTGATTAGATGGAATAACAAATTCCATGTCATTTTATACATTGTATACATCCAACATCATATTATATATTACACACTAGTTTTGTTCCTTACTCCATTTGCATTAGTTTGCATTCCTAAGTGGCCCAAAGCTACCTAGTATACTCGAGTGGTTGTAGAGCTGGCTTGTATAGTTAGACATATTTAGTCACATCACATAGTTTTAGTTTCAGATGCATCTACTACACATGGGTAGTAAATTTTGGATTCATATTCTACTTGAGTTATTGATCCACCTACATGAGAGGGTTAGACTCATCATTAGTCCAATCCAATCTATTCACATGTTATGATCCACCAAGCAGGAGTGAGCAATGATGGAGTCAAAAATAGATTGATTTATTGAGCCACCCACAAATGAGGATCGAGCAAGACATCAACCCATTCCAATATATTCACCAATTTATCACTATATACATGCATACACATAGGTTATCACCAATTTTATATATTGGTTCATGTACCCAGTGAGGTGTATTTGTTCCTTTCCTCTATCTATCCCTTTACTCAGTTTTATGCAGTTTCACTTCTTTACTCAATTTTGCCTTTATTTTTTATCTCTTAAGTAAAGACTAACTGAAGTAAGTTTTAATTTTAGGATACATATTGTATCATGTTTCACATACTCATACCTATCTTCACGGGCTTCACCTCTTAGGTAACTCTAGTTATGTTTTTTTTACTTTATCCTAGACATTTCACTTTGTTGCATTTCTAGAGTAAAGGTGGGGAGGAATGTAATCACCTAAAAGTGCCACTTGAGTGCTAAGAGTGATATGTGAGACCATATATCCCTATCTTAGCCTTAAACCTATCCTATATCTTATTTTCACACTTATGCATCCTTCGTGTGGGCCACAAACATCCCTAGTCATCCCTAAAGTAGTCATAGACCCTTATTCTTGCATCATGGCCCTTCATGTCAAGTGTTCTACCACTTGGACACTAATGCCATAAAAATGACAATAGTTCCAAATGGCACTAATGTCCCAATAATGGTGTTACTATCCTTTCCCTTGTCTTTTTACAAATGAATATCTTTTCAAATCTTAGATTACTTGAACATTCCTAAGCTTAGATTACATAGATTTCCAGTCTCAAGCACATTTAAACCACTCAAATCAACTATCATACTATCTTCACTTGCACTTTCACCATCACTTAGGTGTATAGACCTACATCAATATTGATCCCTCTTCAGAGCATAGGTATGTAGGAAACTCTCTTCACAATAGGGTGTTGAGGATATCTAACCTATTCCACTAACAAACACACTTTTTAACTTGTATCAACTAGATGTCCTAATAATATGGAGGATTAGGGTTTTCTCATAAATTCAATTAAAATAGGCCATATATATGGTTTGATAACTTGTGCATGTAGAAATAGACCTTACATATCTAGACACAAGTGCACCCAGAAGCTTAGGATAATCTTGCATAGAGGACATTATCACCAAAATAAGGACACTAGTGCCACATGGTGTTACTATCTAATTATTTCGCTATTGTCTAGGAGTTATTTTGACACTTGGATCCTTTTTGTGACACTTATAACTACCTCTACCTTAGTTTTTAGCCTCCAAATCATCTATCTCAGTCATTTTCTAGCTAAGTTCTTATTTGCATTATTTATTGTTATTTTTAGAAAGGTCAAATTAAGTCAATTCTATAACAAATTAGTGGCTATATTTATTTCATATTTATAACCTGGTTTACTATACTTAGATCTTTAAAAATATAAGGTTTACATACACTAAGTCCTAAAAGGCTAAAACACATATATGCATTATAATCCAGTAAAGTCATGAGTGGCTAAAATTCAAAGGGGGGATGCATTAGAAGGTGGGGGGGATGGCGGGTCATCTACTAAAATAAATGTAAAGTATAAGTTTACATTTATATTTCTTATACTTTAAATTTATTTTATTAAATATAATTAATTAGGGTCACTCTACATCTAATAGAGTTGGTCTCATAGTTACATACCTTACGATGTGGAAGATAGTTTTTCAAAATCTAATTTGGTCAGTACTTAGGCATTTTTAGGATTTTAGTATTGAAACTAGGGATTTCAAGGCATAACATTTACAATTGATATCCATTTTGGGTAAATATATAGTTATTTTTTAGGTTTTGGCACCTTCTATATTATTTTTTGGCATTTCTAAGATTCCTAATTTTGTGAAAATCAAAGTTTACAAACCAATACACACCCAACCACTCCTATCTTCCAATTTAATTTATAATTAGATCCATTATGGGAAAAAGGTGACACAAAAACACCATAATAATTTATTACTATCATAAATAGGGATAATTTAGGCCACATTTAGGTATGGTCACCCTATTTCAATTTGAATTCATGTCAAATTGGTGTACATGGGAAAACATAGGTTAAACTAGTGACCCATGCACAACCAACCACCCATTCATGTCAATTTTACTTGCAATTAAGTCCAATATAGGCTAAAGTGACACAAAAACAATATATCTAATTATGACCAAGATAAATTCAAATAATGGGCCCACCACACTAATGTAACCCATACATAATCAATGTCGTTCAAAAATGTCATGTAGTTGAAATCAATTATTGTATTAATAGGGTAGGAATTAACCATACATCATGTTACCCACTATTGAATTTCATTATGTATCACATCAACATCATGAAATACATATAAATGTGGCATTGATATGTTTCATGATATGGATATGTACTACATCACACAAATCATTTATACCATGCTAGGAATTATGTACATTGGGTCACTTTGGTCATATCATACATATTATGTATGTAATTTAATAACATTGATCATTGATAGACTTATTCAATAGATAAAGTGAACTAGATATACCTTGGTGCCTATCTTTATTCACTTCAAATCTATATCTAAAACCATTTATGCGATTGGGGTGCCAATATATATTGTGTCAATTAAACTATATATTATGTCAATGTAAATGAAACTCTATATCTATAAAGTGGGGGGAGGTCATGTGATTGTGGAGATGTTCATTGATGAAATATGGTGACACCATATCATTCATTCCTATTTGTTAAAATTTAATGATATAAACATATTAGGTATGTGACATGATTCACACTGATTCATTCACTTGGAGGAAATCTACCTTATATTTATAAGGGATATGTATATGGCATTGACTCATTATGGTCATACTCGTATTTGATGAATTGGGTGAAGTAGTTAGTCAACTCATTAGGACCATCACTCAAATACTACAAATTAAAACTTATTCACCCCTCACCCTCCTCAAATATATATAGGGATAGGTGTGTGTTCATATACTTTCTTTCACTTATTAATATAATAAATTAATTGAGTCTTTTCTATAAATGGGTATCTAATAATTATCCATCACCATCCATAATAAATCCTTAATTAACCTTCATCCTCACTCATCATACCTATTCATTGTTGAGGTGTGGAGCTAAAAGCTTCACCAGATGAGCGGATGCTGAAGTTGTTGGATTTACACAGTCGCCGATGACGGCAAGGAGTCGACCAGTAGCTGCCAACGTCGATTATGGATCGGATGACGTTGGTCATGTATAGATAGGTAGGGACCGACATTGGTCACCTGTGCATCCAAAAAGTCTATTTTCATGGATGAACAGATTGTTTGCATGATTAGATTAACTGTTGGTATTGAGTCTGCGTTTCTATTTTTGGCAGGACTGATTTGAACCCTTGATTAAGAGGAATATCTAATGATGGAGAATGCATGTTCATGATCCCTAATTCTTTATAATAGGGATAAATCTTCATAGCTTGTGCAGAAGTAGAATAGTAAAAGACATTTTATTGTATATGTGTATCAATCCAGGTTGTTGGAATTGATTGTAATTGTGAGAGAAAACTCTTGAGGGAAAGAGATCTGTACATCTGAGAGGTGTGAGAAGAAAGTGTGATTTTCTTCATTGTATTTCCTTCTGGAAGAGTTTAATACAAGTTTTCAGGGTGGTTTCTTGTATCTCTTATTCTTTGTTGTTTCTGATTCTAGTTACTTATTATTCTGGTTTAATTCCATGTTTAGTTGCTTACATAATAGTAATCAAGTTTGTTGGTTGATCCCCAACAAGTGGTATCAGAGCAAGGTTGCAGGGAGTAGGTTATTGTTTGATTACAGGTCATTCTCAGGGGTTTCTGATTGAGTGGGAGTACAGCAATGGCAGAAGGCAAGTAAAGAATTGAAACAAGAAAGCAAGGTCAAAGGAGATTTGCAAGGTGCAAGGTCAAAGAGATCAGCTGAAGCTATCAAGGAGGGGATAACAACTCAGGTGTTTGAGTTAGTTGTGGTTGAGAAAGAGAGAGAGAACTCTTGAGAGAAATATTATACACCCAAGAGGTGTGAAGAGGAGAGTGATATTTCTTTATTGTATTCTGGAAGAGTGTTAATACAGATAGTATTGTTTCTCATATTCTTTGTTGTTTCAAGTTTCTAGTTACTTAATCATTTTGGTTCAATTCCGTGTTTAAATTGCTTATAGAAAAGTAATCAATTGTGCTTCCACATTCCTAACAAAGTGGTATCAAAACTTTATGTTCTAGATCCCTCCTCAAATATATATAGGGATAGGTGCGTGTTCATATACTTTCTTTCACTTATTAATATAATAAATTAATTGAGTCTTTTCTATAGATGGGTATCTAATCATTATCCATCACCATCCCTAATAAATCCTTAATTAACCTTCATCCTCACTCATCATACCTATTCACTCCCTCATTATTCATAATCATCCCTCATTCTAACTAATCATCCCTAATCACTCCCTTATCTACCTTCATTTTCAATGAAAACATCCTCATCAACTCTCATCATCCATCATCATCCCTAATCAGTCCCTCATCTCCCATAATCATACCTAATCTCTCCTTCATTTACCCTCATCATCCTTCATCATCTATAATTACTCCCTAATTATCCCTTATCATCCCTCATATGTTAAGGTGTGGAGCCTAAAAGCTTCACAAAGGAGCACATTTTAATAGTTGCAGGTTTACACAGTCACCAGCATCGGTCAAGAGAGACTGATGTCGGTCAGGAGTAGTTGAAGAGACACCGATGTCGGCAGGGATCGGCCAATGTCGGTCACAAGCAAGTAGGCAGGAACCAACATCGGTTACCTGTGCATCCAGAGAGCTATTTCTGAGGACAGAATCGAGTATTTACATGATGAGATTAAGTTGTAGTCTTAAGTTCGCGTCTCTATTATTAGTAAGACTATTTTTAGAGCCTTTGTTCAAGAGGCTTAACTGTTGGTTGTAAGTGCATGCTCAAGTTTCCTAATTCTATATGTAGGAAAGATCTTCTTAGCTTATTGTAGTAGAACATTGTGAATGTTGAAGAACAGTACAGAATTGTATAGGTGAATCATTCCAGGTTGTTGGAGTTGATTGTACTTGAGAGAGAGAACTCTTGAGGGAAAGAGATCTAGAGAGAGATCTGTACATCTGAGAGAGGTGTGGAAGAAAGAAGTTTCTTCAATTGTATTCCTTCTGTAAAGAGTTTAATACAAGTTTTCAGGGTGGTTTCTTGTATCTCTTGTTCTTTGCTATTTATCATTCTAGTTACTTATCTATCTGATTTAATTCTGCGGTTTATTACTTTCATAAGTGTAATCAAATTGTTGGTTGATCCCCAATAAGTGGTATTAGAGCCTTGGTTTTAGGTTTTAGAGCTTGATATCCACAAGTGGTATCAGAGCTCAGGTTCACTAACAGGTGGTTTAGATCTATGTAGTGTGTATTGATTACAGGGTGCTCATAGGGGTTTCTACAGGTATTTTTGTTTGAGTGGGAGAAGCAATTGTAGAAGAAAGTAAGCTAAGAATGGAGAAGTTCAATGGCAAAAATTATCAACATTGGAGAATGCAGATAGAGGATTATCTGTATTAGAAAGATCTATACTTACCGTTAGGTGGGATTGCAAAGAAGCCCATAGACATGGATGATGAAGAATGGGAAGTTCTTGATAGAAAGGCTCTGGGGTCTATAAGACTGAGTCTATCATCTACTGTGATATCTAATTTATCACAGGAAAAAACAATGGTAGAGTTGATGACTACTTTAGCAAATTTGTATGAAAAACCCTCAGTTTCTAATAAGGTATATCTTATGAATCAGTTATTTAATTTGCGTATGCAGGAAGGTAGATCTGTATCTAATCACCTGAATGATTTCCATGGAATTGTAAATCAATTAAGTTCAGTCAATATTGTGTTTGATGATGAAATTAAAGCTCTTTTAATATTATGTTCTTTGCCTGAAAGCTAGCATAGCTTAGTAATGGCAGTTAGTAATACTGCATCTGCTTCAAATATTTTAAAAGTAGAGGATGTTGTTAGTGTTATCTTGAATGAGGAAATTTGCAGGAAAAGCACAGAGGAAACATCAGGGAATGCTTTAAGTTTTGAGAACAGGGGAAGGAAAAAAGAGAAGAGCAAGAGGAGATCAAGATCTAAGTCTAAGGTGAGAGGTAGATCCAAATCCAGAAATGGCAGAAAGCCACAATACTGGAATTGTGGAAAGGTGGGGCACATAAGCAGAGATTGCTGGTCAAAGCCTAAGGAGGACAATCGGCATGAAGGAAAAGAACAAGCAAAGGTTGCAGGTATTGCATAAGATGCTTTAATATTCTCTTTGCATAATAATATAGAATCTTGGGTTTTAGATTCTGGTGCATCTTTTCATGCTACCCCTAATAGAGAATATTTTTGTGACTATATCCATGGAGATTTTGGAATAGTGTATTTAGGGGATGATGAGCCTTGTAAAATTATTGGCAAAGGTAAAGTGCAGCTGAAAATGCAAAATGGCAACACATGGGTGTTGAGAGATGTTATGCATGTTCCCAGCTTGAAGAGGAATTTGATTTCTGCAGGAAAGTTAGGGGATGAGGGTTGTACAGTAACTCTCACAGCAGAATCTTGAAAGGTGACCAAAGGTGCACTTGTTATGGCCAGAGGTAAGAGATTTGGTACTCTCTATTTATGTAATTGTGTTACTAACAATTCTCCTTCTATATTATCTACTTCAGATGTGGATGCTAAATTGTGGCACTCAAGGCTTGGCCACATGAGTGAGAAGGGAATGTCAATTCTTAAGTCAAGAGGTAAGCTTTCAGATTTGAAAAGCATAGATCTAGAATTTTGCGAGCATTTTTTATTTGGAAAATAGAAGAGGGTGAGTTTTCTCAAGACTGGGTCAACAAAGAAGAAGCATAATTTGTAGCTTGTTCACACAAATGTGTGGGGACCGGCTCAGGTAGCTTCTATTGGAGGATCACAGTACTATGTTATGTTCATAGATGATGCTACAAGAAAGGTATGGATCTATTGTATTAAGAAGAAATATGATGTATTTGATACTTTTAAGATTTGGAAAGCTATGGTTGAGAATGAAATAGGTAGAAGATTGAAGTGCCTGAGATCTGACAATGGTGGTGAGTTTTGTAGCTATAAGTTTAGAGATTATTGTTATATGCATGGAATCTACAAGCAAAGGATGGTTCCAAGGACACCTCAGCAGAATGGAATTGCTGAAAGGATGAACAAAACAATCATGGAGTGTGCAAGGTGTATGAGATTGCATGTTGGTTTGCCCTTAGAGTTTTGGGCAGAAGCTATTGATACTATAGTGTACTTGATTAATAGAGGACCCTCTACAGCTCTGGATGGTGGAATTCCAGAAGAGGCATGGACAGGTAAAAAGGTAGATCTCTCATATCTCAAATTTTTTGGTTGTGAAGCCTTTGTGCACGTTGATAATAAAAATAGAAAGAAGTTGGATGCTAAGTCTATGAGGTGCACATTTATTGGCTATGGCTCAGATGATTTTGGTTATAGATTTTGGAATCTAGGAACTAACAAGATAATTAGGATCCATGATGTTGTTTTCAATGAAAAAGTGATGTATAGTGATCAGCTGAAGAAGCTGAATCAATCTGGGCAGAGCAATGGTGAATTGGACAAGGTGATGGTCCAAAATGAGCTCGTGGGAAAAAAAATAATCACTTGCAGGAAAACACAAAGACCGATGTTGGTAAGAAAGGAATCAACATCGGTAGAACAGAAACTCATGTTAGTCATACAGAGATCGACGTTGGCAGGACAGGCACCGACGTCGGTCAGGAAGAACCGGTGTCGGCTAATAACAGGCCTGAAAGTGACTGAGGTCGGTCACTGTCAGAGAATTTGGGCGGACAGCATGTTTTGAACAAGTCTCAGATGCCCATTAGGAGGTTAGAAAGGGTAAGTAAGCCTCCAATTAGATATTCTCCTTCTTTATTCTATTTATTGCTAATTGATGGTGGAGAACCAGAGAGTTTTGAAGAAGCATTACAGGTGGAGTCCAAGAGTCAGTGGGAGCATGGCATGGTTGAGGATGTGGAGTCCTTGAGAGAGAACCAAACATGGGATTTGGTTGAGTTGCCAGCTGGTAAGAGGACACTAAAGAACAGATGGACCTACAGGTTGAAGGAAGGTGAGAATGGATAGATGAGATATAAGGCCAGGTTGGTAGTGAAAGGATTTGCACAAAAGCCAAGTATTGATTTTGGTGAGATTTTTTCTCCTGTTGTTAAAATGACTTCTATATGGATTGTATTGTCTTTGGTTGCTATTGAGGATTTGCATCTTGAGAAGCTTGATGTTAATACAGTGTTTCTTCATGGAGATTTGGATGAGGAAATATATATGGAACAGTCGAAAGGATTTGAAGTCAAAGGTAAGGAGAATTTAGTGTGCAGATTAAAGAAAAGCTTGTATGGCCTCAAGCAAGCTCCTAGACAAGGGTATTTTATATTTGATAGGTTTATGACTGAGCATGGCTACATTAGGTGTCAATCTGACCATTGTGTGTATTTTAAGAGATTGGATAATGGTAGATATATTATTCTTTTGTTGTATGTAGATGATATGCTGGTTGCAGGATCACACATGTAGGATATCTCTGAGCTTAAGGTGAAATTAGCTCAAATGTTTGCCATGAAGGATTTGGGAGCAGCAAAGAAAATCCTTGGCATGAGCATTAAGAGAGACAGGAAAAATCACAGGTTGATTTTGTCTCAAGAGGATTATGTGAACAAGGTGTTGAAACAGTTCAATATGCAGGATGCTAAACTAGTAAGCACACCTTTGGCTGGACATTTTAAGTTGAGTAAAGAACAATGTCCTAATTCACATGATGAGGTAGAGTACATGAGTAAAGTTCCATAGTCTTCTGTAGTAGGGAGTTTAATGTATGTAATGGTGTGTACTAGACCGGATATTGCCCAAGCAGTAGGAGTTGTAAGTAAGTATATGGCCAATCCAAGGAAAGAACACTGGAAAGTAGTTCAGTGGATCCTCAGATATCTGAGAGGAACCAGCAGTAGGCATTTGTGCTATGGAGGTTCAGATACTTCTCTACATGGTTATGTAGATTTAGATATGGCTGGTGATTTGGATGGTAGGAAGAGCACCACAGGATATGTTTTCACTGTAGATGGAACGGCGGTTAGCTGGATGTCAAAGTTGCAGAAGGTTGTTGCCTTGTCAACTATAGAAGCAGAGTATGTTGCAGCCATGGAGGCTAACAAAGAGATGATATGGATGACACGGTTCATGGAAGAGCTTGGAAAGGAGCAAGAGAGTTGCAGACTATACAGTGATAGTCAGAGTGCCATTCATTTGGCTAAGAATTCAGCCTTTCATTCAAGAACCAAGCATATACAGCTTAGGTACCACTTCATAAGATAGGTATTGGAGGATGGTGAGTTGAAGCTGGAGAAGATCCATACAGATAGGAATCCTACTGATATGTTAACCAAGCCGGTTACAAAGGAGAAGTTGAATCTTCATTCAACTTCTGTTGGTCTTCATGATTGAGTTGAAGATGGAGGAGCTAGAAGATGTTGTTGTACAGGTACTGGTGCAGCTATTTATCTCCAAGTGGGAGATTGTTAAGGTGTGGAGCCTAAAAGCTTCACAAAGGAGTGCATTTTAATAGTTTCAAGTTTACACAGTCACTGACATCGGTCAGGAGTGACTGACATTGGTCAGGAGTAGTTGAAGAGATGTCAGCATTGGCAGGGATCGGCCGACGTCGGTCACAGGCAAGCAGGCAGGAATCGGCGTCGGTTACCTGTGCGTCCAGAGAGCTATTTCTAAGGACAGAACCAAGTGTTTACATGATGAGATTAAGTTTTAGTCTTAAGTCCACGTCTCTATTATTAGTAAGACTATTTTTAGAGCCCTTGTTCAAGAGGCTTAATTGTTGGTTGTAAGTGCATGCTCAAGTTTCCTAATTCTATTTATAGGAAAGATCTTCTTAGCTTATTGTAGTAGAACATTGTGAATGTTGAAGAACAGTACAGAATTGTATAGGTGAATCATTCCAGGTTGTTGGAGTTGATTGTACTTGAGAGAGAGAGCTCTTGAGGGAAAGAGATTTAGAGAGAGATCTGTACATCTGAGAGAGGTGTGGAAGAAAGAATTTTCTTCAATTATATTCCTTCTGTAAAGAGTTTAATACAAGTTTTCAGGGTGGTTTCTTGTATCTCTTATTCTTTGCTATTTATCATTCTAGTTACTTATCTATCTGATTTAATTCCACAGTTTATTGCTTTCATAAGTGTAATCAAATTGTTGGTTGATCCCCAACATCATATTCATTAGAAACACCATCATCATCCCTCATTATCCCTCATCATCCCTAAACACTCTATAATCTGCCTTCAATCCCTTGTTATCCCTTATCACTCATTAATCAACCCTCATCATACATAATCATCCCTAGTCACTCTATCATTAGCCCTCATGATCCCTCATAGTACCTAGTCACACCCTCATTGACCCTCATTTTCCCTAAACACTCTCTAATAAACCCTAATTTTACATCATAACCCTAATAACTCCCTTATCATCTGTCATCATCCTTCATTATCCCTAAACACTCCCTCACCTTCCCTAATCATCCCTTATATGTTGTGAAAAATTCATGTGTTGTATATATATAGGGGTAATATATTCTTTTGGTGACCTTATCTGTAATAGTGTCTAGTACTTAATCAAGATATCCAAACTTTCCCATTTAGTAGGAAGTAAGTTTCCATTCTTTAGTCTATATTATAGTGCCTATTCTATTTATTTCATTTGAAGCATGTGTTTCAGTTCCCTTTCAATAGGAAGGAATGGAATGAATTGGTATTACACACATGAGTTAGATAAGGTCACCCAAATAATAGGTATTACCCTATATCTAGACACAACATGAGACTTTTTCATCATCCTTAATCAGTCCTTCATCAACCCTCATTGTCCCTAGTTACTCCCTTTTAACCCTCATCATCACTCATCATCCATAATCACTCCCTCTTCATCCATTATCATCCCCAATCACTCCCTATTTGAACCTCATTGTCCCTCATCATCCAATCACTCTTTTATCATCCCTCAACATCCATAATCACTCCCTCTAATACCTTTATGGTGGGTGTAATGGTTTTTTGCTTGTGCTCGATCATACCTAGTCACTCATTTATCTATATAGGCTAGAATTCCCCCTTTACTTTCAAGATATGAATTGGTTAATGCCACCTATTCTTTATCTATATAGGTGATAATTCCCCCTCTCCTACTTTTAAAGCATCCCTTGATAATGCCCCATATTATTTATCATTTGATACAATAATGGCTCCTCTCCTTTATCCCTTTATTAGATAATGCCCCATATATTGATTTTAAATCATGATAATTCCCTCTTTACTTTCAATATATGGCATGGGTATTCAATTGGGTAACAAGTATTAATTCCCCCTCTCCTATTTTTAAAGTGTCCCTTAATAATTCCCCCTCTCCTTTATCCTTTGATTTGATAATGCCCCTTATCTTTTATCCTTTGATAAGATAATGTCCCCTCTATTTATTTTCAAGAATGATAATTCCCCCTCTCTTTTCAAGATATGGCTTGGATATTCAATTAGGTATCAAGTATTAATGATATGGTCAAGTAATATATATATGGTCAGGATTATATAGGGTATTCAGCATCAAGATATAACTATTATCAAAAATTTGTCTACTATGAATGAGTATCATTCACAAATTTAATGTGATTCATCTTAAATTTACTGATAGACATTATGAAGTTATTATATTAGTCATTAATGGTCTAATATGATAGATAGTGTGTCTACTTTGGTAGCTTACAAGGTCATTCAAGATGGTCTAGTGGGTAGAAACTTTAAGTCACTTTATCTTGTCATGTATTGGCCATTATTTGTAGTTTGTTCATGTGTTTAACATTTTTTAAAGTAAGTTCAACAAAGTTAAAGTTAAGTGTGAAATCAAGTCAATGAATAACTATGTTTAAGGAGATGATTTGGTTACCCATCTATGCACAACCATGATATAAAGATGACCAAATTGACCAAGGAACAAAGCTAGTAAGTTAATCATATTGTATTTCAAGAAATTTGGAGAGATTAAGGTGGTTTTGATAATTTTAAAGTATTTCATCTACTTTAGTCTTTTATATATTCCAATATTGAGATGATGCTTACTAGTAAAAGAAAAAATGTGAAGTTTATATCATGTAATAGAGGTTTTTTAAAGTCAGATAACACCTATGTTATGACAACATGTTGTACTTATCCATACACACCATCTAAATTTCTTATATAACTAATTATTAATGTTGGAGTCTCTTTGTAATTTCCATTCATCATTATTTAACATAAAAATGAGGATATATTGAGAGAGCTATAGGAAAAGAAAGTTGTGAAACATTTTGACACTCTCTTCCATGTCCATAAAAGTTAGGGGAAGTTGAAGAGTTTCCTGGTTCACCATCTCTAGTAATTTTAAAGGTCAAAACAAATAGAATCTTAGAAAAAACATGTTTTTAGAGGTCTTTTGTAGAGGGTTTATATTGGTGAGCAAGGTTCAAAATCCTACAAGGGTCCTATTGGCCAATTTTGGCCCACATACCAAGCTTCTACCTAGATAGAGAATCTAAGTAGAGTTCCTGACCCATAAATGATCAAAATATGGCAAAAGTAAGCTTTGAAGAGATAGACCATCACAAACATCATGAAGAAGTAGACTTGTTCGCTCAATTATTTATTTTATAAGTATGCTTAGAAAGCCTATTAGGTTAAAATATCACTGGACATAAAGTTTTTAATGCCTAAATCATTCTTTGTAAATTTAATGTCTTGATGAGTTGTCTATCTCAAGATCTAAGTCCTCAAAGTTGAATAAGCAAAATGAAATTTGTGTGGGGACATCAAGTTAAAGCTACAATAATTAACCATTTGTATTTAAAAATCCTTAAAAATTAATACCTATATGGGGAAGTCAAGTTTAGGCCTCATCAAATAGCCATTTAAATTCAAATGTTCCTAAGGATAAGCATGGGGTTGATAAGTGTCAAAATCTCACTTTATCAAATCATAGATCAATGGCACACAAGCAGTCAATAGGTTAAAATGTCCCTAGAATGAGATTAATAATTTGCATTCAATCAGATCAAAAGATCCAAAGGTAAGTGGGTAAGGATGATATCATTAGGTCTTGAAGATCTAATGGAGCACATTTAATCATGCATTCAAAGATCAATGGCAAACATCAAGTCAAAATCTCAGTGGACCTAGGATAAGTGTGAAGGTGACAAGTGTCTTAATCATGTTGCACTCCAAAGTAGATCAATAATATGCATTTGATTTGGTAGACTAAGGATCCAATGATGCACATTTAATAATGATAAAGTGGATCCAACAGTACTCATCCAATCATAGGGATGTTTATCGATGGTGAGAGGTAAAAGAATTAGCATATCCTAGGGATGAATATGAAGCTTCCATATGTAGAAAGCAAAGGAATGGATGGAGTGACTACAGGATCCTAAGGATCAATGCAAAGAAGATAAGTGTCATAATCTCTAGCACCCAGATCAATATTGATGGCCAATGTTAAAAGTTTAAAGCCAAGGACTTCATAAAGAAAAATTACGACCTAGATCAAACCAAGAGTAATGTTTCAAAGGGTTGTGTCACCATTAAAGCTCTATCAAATACCATTAAGTAGATGCAGCCATATAGTCAATATTTTTCATGCCAAATATCTATCTCTATTAAATTTTAGAGGCATAATGGGTTTGTTTGAACCTAATACATTCCAGGAATGAGGCTATGCAACCTATGAATCTTCGTCAATATAATGACTATATGAAAACTAATAAATTGGATTGTTTTTCAATCTATGGTAAATACCTATGCTCAAATTTTGAAATAGGGGAAGGTTTTTGATTAATAAAGGAGTGTTTTGTCTATCAATATGGCTATATCCTTGACAAAGCAAGTACTTACCACTGCTCAAAGCAAACATGGCATAGCTCTATGAGGTTGATGGGTATGAGACTTTGTCCTTATAATGAAAGCAAGTGGGAGATGGCATAGAAGATCAAAAAAAAAGGAGATTGGCGATTAGAGAGTATAGTGGAACATTTAATGTTATTCATATCTTAAGAATATTTTTTCCTTGAAAGGATCATGACCCGTTATCTATAAAATAGACTCTTTTCCTCCAGTGTATTGCTCAACCAATGAGAAGAACTTGAAGACTAATTGGAGAAAATGCAAGTCAAATTATTAATGAAGGGCTAGTCTAGATTGGATTAAGTGTGGTGGAGCATTCATTGAAAGATGGTGGCATCTCATTTAATGATCTTATATGGTGTGTTCCCCCTCTCTATCCCTTTTCACCTATATCTTCCACATTGTAAATCTCTCTCTCTGATTTTAGATTCTCATAAGGAGTCTTTAATCTTGAAGAGCAATGAACTCTCTGAGATATTGAAAAATATTCTCATCTTTATTAGGATAAATTTGATCAAAAAAATTTAATAAATACCTCTTAATGCAATAAAATACTTTCTTTACCTATCTCTTAGCTTGGATTTGTGTTGAGTGAGTTGTGCATGATGGCATTATGAAGGAGAATCTTCCTCATCCATTGTCCTCATTTATAACATCTTTTAGGGTGTTTTCAAGCTATTTTAGGTATAAATTAGTGTTATGCCTAAACCTAGTCCATGAAACACTTATGCAATTAGCTAGTCTATGAGGTTGTGTGAGTTAGCATTATCTTGTGTTGATCTAGTGTGGGTTCAAGTTTATGGGAGTTTCCTATTTTTATTTAGTGAAACACATTTTTAAATTTATTATGATCCCTATTTCCCCTTTATAACGCTTTTATTAATAGTATAATGAGTTTAGGTAATTCATCAAAATGAATCTAGCCTTCTCTGGAGGTTCAACCCTATTAGAAGATACCCACAGCTTGGGGTTGCTCTCATATTAAGACTGGGAGTGGAGGAGCCTAAATAAATATTCCAAAATGTTGAAATATCATGTAAAAATAGGTCCCCATGGTCTCCTTATATCCAAATCCATGTAAAAAGTGGAGTTTTAGAGCCAAACAAGGCAAAAACCCACTCTATTTCTCCATTGGGTTTCTTGGAAACTCAAGATAGTCAACCATTTTTCACATAGTAAAATGAGGAGAGAGAAATTTGAGATATTTTTCAGAGAAGGGGATCTTAATTCCCTTCCACTTTTCATATTTTTTTCTTTAGTTAATATTTTTAACTTTATGAACAATCATTATGAAGTTAAGGAGTAGAAAAGAGACTCAAAACCCCACTAGGGTCACTTTTTTCTAGATAAAGTTTTCTAAAGTTAAATTAATGAATAATGGTGATTTTTTAAGGCCTATTGTACATTTATTTACCCATAAAATTTCATTTTATGTCAATTTTTATCATTTTCATGTCTGGAGTAGCATCAAATAGCCTTGATTTGTTAAGTTTGAGAAAGATAGTCATGTTTGCAAGAACTTTGAGATGTATTGTTGCATATCATGAATGAAATTAGGTAATTATAAATGGATTTAACTTCACCAATACCCATTATACCTATAAAATAATCATTGGATTAATGGACTTCAAGGAGGATGGATAACTATGCATGTGTAGTTGGGTTATTTAAACTAGTTACCATGGTGGAGTAACCCTAGTCAGATGAGAATATATTTTCATTGTTTATGATAATTAAATATAAATTGAAATATTTATAGTGCCTTGAAAACCATTCTAAAGAGGGAATTATAGGTTTAATCCCTAGAGATGAAAGATTCTAGTCTCTTTCTAGGCTAAGTCCAAAGAGAGTTTGTGAACCTACAAGTCTGCAGACTTGTAGGTCACTATTTCCACCAAATATCTGATCATGAAGAGTTTACATGTATTTTTTAATGCATAATAAAATTTCCTCTTTCCTTATTCAAAGATTTAAATTACTTGAAACCTAACTGCTCAAACCATTAACCCACTTTGCAAATCAAGTGGATTGTGTAGGCTAAGTAGGACTGTGGGAGCCCAAAGGAAGATTTTGAAGGTCTCAATTAAATATCCTAGGTAGAGTGAGTTGTAGAGAGGATTACATAACATTATTATTCAAACATTATTCCAATAAACCAAAGTAATAATGCATAAGAATAAATTGAGTTAAACCTATCTATTCATGTGGGAATTACTAATGACAATGAAAGAAAGTAAGAAATCTATACCTTCCCAAGTGAGTCCATTCTCCAAAAGTGGCTCAAAATCATGTTCTCCCTTGATCAATCATCCTTTTATTTATCAAAAATTGTGGAAAACTCCTCTAATGTCTCAAGAACACTCCACAAAACCTAGGCTCATGATTTGGAATCACTAAACTAGCCTATCAATGAAGCTTGCAAACAAAATCATTGATCAAATGCAAAGGATTGTGGAAACAATTTAACATTATAACTTTACAATATTCAAGCTTAAAAATTATGTCCATGGCATCTCTATTTATATATTTTTAAGAATGACCAGAATCAAACCATGACCGTCCATCTCAAAATTGAGATGTGTGGTCATGGATTAATTCAATATTTAGAATTAAATCCATAATTATCCTCATCATGACTTTGGAAAAAGGAGCATTGAAGAGGCATGGAGGGTCATTATGAGGTAAGGGAGGCCCATAATCCTGATATTTGTGGCATTTATGGCCTAGGGATGTCTTCCCATGAAATGATGCCACTTGATGATACAGTTAATAGAAATTAATTTCCAAAAAGAAATATTCAACAACTCTAATGTAAAATCCACTTAAGATCTTTATTTGGATTAATTATCCTTAAACAAGGTTAATCAACATTTGTGCCATTATTTGGAAATTGGCCCTCAATTAATCAAAAAGGTTAGAAAGTCATATTATTGGATCATAATTTGACTCGAGAAGAATTGGAAAGTGATGTTAGATGCGTTGGAACCGTATTCCAATTTAAAATGTTTCCAACACAAAATAAAAAAGGTACATGATGTGTACCAATGAATTTAGGAGAAAAGAGTGATCCAGAGCATAAAAATGCAAAATCATCTTTTTGACTTGAAATGAATTGATCAAAGTTAGTTGGCCCATAAATTACATTTCCCCATTTAGGGATGCTTTAACATAAATTGACACTTGTAATTTACAATTTTGAACCATTTAGCATGTTTTATGTATTTTAGTCTAAAATGTGCATTTGAGTGCAATTCAAGTAAGATTGATAATTTCAACACAAATGGTGTTAGGAATTGGATGTCTACATTTTGCCTCTATTTGACAAGGCATAGTGTGACATTTAGATGAAGCAACATATTTTCAAAGAAAATATTTGTTAAGAATAAATTGGAAATAGACCCATGATGTCCCCTTGAGAGGACATACTAAGATGAAAGAGAAGGATGGACTCTTGAAAAGAGAAAGAAATTGAGAGATTAACCCATAGAATAGATCACATCTAGATGAGTTAATGCTTGCACATGTGATTACCATCAATGATAAAAATACAATTAGAGGTATAATATGCCCCAAAGATGGGGGAATGGGAAAGATACAATCCATAAATGTAAGGGACATGCTGTAAACATACCCAATTTGAGAGTACAAGCTATGCATTTATAATATTGATCAATCCCAAGATAAGTTGCACACTAAAATATTCCCATCATAGGATTTAATGTGGAGAGCTTGAAATTAGAGGAAAAGAGAGAGCATTCTACTTTATGAAGGGAAGCACCACTAGAATGGGGTATCTAAAGAGAAGATAATAAGAAGTGCCCCAATAGAGCAAATGTGATCATGATAAAATAGTTTTGCCCTAGTAGAGTGAATTTTTATTATTGATAAAGAATAAATAATGACTTGCCCCTATAGGTCTGATTTGATTTTGACATTGGTCAGATGGTGGGCCCCAACATGGGTAATTGGCAAGAAAAATATCTCAAGGATATAACCCAAAATATAGGTTAAGGTGATCAGATGTAAACATACATGTGATGGTGTAATGGCTTATAAAGCCATATAAAACCAAGCATATGAGATTGCACAAAGTGATGAAAGAGAAAAAAATAAGAATGAAAGATAGGTAAGTTGACCTCAATAGAAATTGAGCATTGCCTACATAGTTCCATGAACTCATGTTCTAACATGAAATTTAGGCCAATGTAGTTCACCCATGTTTGGGAGATAATGGAATGAGGAATGATAAAAAATGACCAATAATTGATTAGACTCATAATGTATGCGAAGAGATGCATGCCTAAGCATAGAATTGAGTGCTAAAATGCATGTGACCTAGATGCCTAATTTCATATCATGAGCCTAGGTTTTTCAAAATGTTTTTAATAACTATTCATTAGACTTATGATGACATTAAGACTTTGAAACCTGAGCACAAATTTTTTGCTATAGAAAAAGAAATTAGGCAACATAAGTATGAATGACTTATAATGACATAATATTCCAATTACGCTGAGCTAGTTCAAATGTGAATCCCTATAACTAAGGATAATGGTAAAATAATGACCAAAACTAAAGCTACAGCTATTTACATTTAAATAAAAAAGCAAAGACAAATAAAAAGAAACATAAATGAACTTAACTTAAAATCAAGATATGAACAATCAGGATTCAAGTAAGAACAAGAATGTAGAAAATAAAGGTAAGAGCAACTTGATAACATAAAACCAAGATATGAGTAATTGAGATCTATGTGGACCATCAAGATGTACTTGGAAAATAAAACAAAGAAGCAAGACCAAATAGGAAGACAAAAGACTAGATGGCAAACAATAATCAAATAAACACACAAAATGTTTTTGAGTTTTTGAATGTTTTTGGAATTTTTTAAGTATCTCAACTCAATTGAGGATTAAGAGATACAAAATAGCTCAGCTCATGAAATGGTGAGATTGCATCAATTTAAAATACTCGTAATATGGCAAGAGTGTATGATAAGAGGGACTGAGTTGACCTCAACATGAATCGAGCATGACCTATATAACCCCAAAATAATCCCAAGTCATATTAATTCTACCCACACAAAAGGTGATGAAAAAATTACTAGGTCGCAAAAAGTTCATAAATAAAGGTGAATGATAAGATAAATGATAATAGTAATGACCAAATGATGTGGCAATACATGATAAAAAGGCATTGTACCTAATTTACCCATAGGTGGTTATAATCAGAAAAAACATGATAATACTAATTTTCTCAAAAGGAAGTTATAATCATGGGTACCAAAATAATACCAATTTTCCCATAGGTAGTTATAATTAGGGATACCAAATAAGATAATAAGAGAAAGATAACTTGTCAGATCAAATGTCACACTACTTCCATAGACTATCATTCAACACATAATTATAAAATTATTGAAACTAGATCAGAATCCCCTTGTTGAAAGTGCAAGATGGACCGAAGGAGCCAATATCAAAATGGGATCAATAAGATGACTAAAATCAAGCCTTGGTCAATAGTAAATAAATGGTATAATGAAATGACCAGAAGAAAATTGGCTATAGTGGCAACAAAGTTACCACCAAATAATGATTGGCTTAAATTGCTCACAAAATGGTGAGATCATAGGCTTAAGTTTCTCACAAAATAGTGAGATCGTAGGCTTAGGTTGCTCACAAAATGATGAAAGTGATCAAACTTAGAAGAATTGATCACAAAATGGTGAGAGTGTAAAGGTGACCAATCTGACCTCAATAGAATTTGAGCATATTTCCCACATATTCCCAAAGGACCTAAAGTTAATGTAGTTCAAATGGCATGATTCATGGATTACAATGGTATAATAATGCTTTAAAAAGGGTCTATATGGTTTCCCCCAAGAGATGAGGCATGGTAATTGGAAAAGTGAAAAATGGTTTTGTTACTCTTGTTGACAGGGAGATGTACATCTTTGTCAATATGTGAGACAATAGAGATAATCAGTTATAAAATTTTCTATCCAATACCCTTTCAAAACAACTACTCTGTTAAGACCTTGATACCAATCTAGATCTTAATAATGTGTTCATGATCTTCATTGGCAATCGATTTTGCTTCATTCAAACGTCAAGACAAGATAACTTCATAGCCTCTATAAAGGAAAGTGTTGCTAGTGATAAATGATATAAGTGGGTAATAAATGGGTTTATGATAATGGAATTTATAATGGATGGAAAATAAATAAAGATCAGGAATTTCAATAACATGTAATATTTTTGATGCCATATTTGACATAATTTTGGTTATGGTGGGGCTAAAGACCTCTAAAGATGTTCTCGATAAGACCACCAAATTGTTTTGTTGCTTGATCTTGAGAGTAGCTACCATCTGATTAGACTGTAAATTGGAAGCTATTTTGATTTGATCTTGAATAATATCTTTAGTAAATAATGAAAAAAAATTGTGCTCAACAATTGGTGCCACAATGAGGTTTTCACCAATGAATTTGTTTTGATCATCTCAAAGTGCCTCTAAGAAGGTTTCATGAAGAGATGTCAACATTTGACTTTGATTGTCTTCTATTGCCTTCAAAAAGGTTTTACTAGAAGATGTTGAGTTTGAACTTTGATCATCCCCTAGCACCTCTAAAAATGTTTCACTAAGATATTATTCTTCTAAATGAATGTGATCTTGGTCCCCCTAATATTTTATAAATGATATGTCACCATGGATGCAACTCAACACAGTGTGATTCTATCGATCCCAATCGATGTTTATGGGAGGTGAAATGGTAATATAATGGTTATGTTGGGTGGTAATAATGGGATGCTGAAATGTAGCATAATCCTCATAAAAGATACTAGAACTTATGTCGATGCTAAAGTAATCACCCTCAAAAACTATAAAAGGATCATAAATATATTCAAATTAATCTGCAAGGTAATTTTAATCAATATTTTAACAACCATGACTATAATGTGTTTTTGAATCTGATTTCGAAGCAAGGGACTCTGAATCCAATGTTGCAACTAATGTTGATTCTATTTCTAATGTTAAATCTAATGTCAATTTAGAAATGGAACCTGACTCTAATTTTTATTCTTCATCTAATGTGGTTGTTTCTATAATGTTCTATTGAATGTTGAATGTTTGACAAGTAATGGCCTATGATGGCATAATGGGCTCAATAAAAAGTGATTCATCTTGGAAGGGTTCAACATAGATTGTCTTGTCTAAGTGAATCCCCTCAAAGAGATGGAACCATTCAAGGGATGTCTTGAAAAAATCATGTCTACCAAAGTGAGACTCCTTAATGAGTGGGAAAAGATCAAGAGACAACTCTGTAGAGATTGGATTGTCAAGGAGATGAGGCTCTTTAAAAATAGGTAACATATGATAGGGTAACTTATCATAGTTTGACTTGTCCCAAATGGGTGTTTCAACAATAACATCATGGTTTTGGCTCATAATTAGTTGTAAAAAATCAATTTTGAACACATTTTGATCCTCATAAGATGGCTCTTGAAGAAGTAATGGTTCTTGTTTAGGCTCAAAGATCAGTATAGAATTTCTAAAGTGGGGAACATTTGGTCTAGAGGGAACAATGGTTTGTGGTTCAATAATGGACTCTACAAAAATTAGACTATTAAAGAAGGGATTAAACATGATTGGTTCATCAAATGGAGGTTCTTCAATAATAGGTTCATCAAAAACTGGTGATGGGCCAAGAATGGTAATGACTAGACACTTCTTGGTTTGGTTGCTTGTGCAAACCAAAGGAGGAGGTCCTAAAATGCTAATGACTAGATGCTTCTTTAGGTTTCCTATGTGAACCAAAGGAAGAGGTCCTAAAATGGTGATCTTGGCACGTAATGGAGCTTGATTACTCACATAAGCTAAAGCATTTAAGTTTTCCTAATAAATCCAATCATTCCACCATTGAGTTGGATCATAATTTGCATCATGACTGTGTTCCCATGACTGATTTTTGTGAGGTGGATATAAATCTATCTCACAAACCATATTGTCACCATAGGTGTCTTGACTAAAGTCATAAAAGTCATTTTATGTGGCCATTCTATCATAAGTTGGATTATCCATGACTCCACCATAAGTGTAACTAGACATATTTGCATTTAATGAAAAAAGTTCGAAAAAAAAAAGACTTAGAATTTTTCAAACTCTGAAAAGTGATGTCCAAAAAGATAAAAGGTTTAACCTTAGTCAAAAAAGAGGGGAGTTGTATCTCCAAAATGATTTGTGCCAAGATTTGGCATAAAATAGCCTAACATCAAATGTCTAATGTCCAAGACTTTTGGAGAAAGGTTATGTTCTTTGCCTAAATAAAGGCACAAACAATGATGAGGATAAGCGCTTAAACAAACAAACAATCAATAGTGTTCAAAATTGGGTAATCATTTAACCGAAGTTATGCAACCCAAAAGAGAAAGATTTGTTTATCAACCCCATGAATTAAGGCCTAAATAGAAATCAATCAATGTTTGGATCCAAACTTGATAAGGTTAATTGAAAATATAATGTTGAAGACTAAGATTGGAAAAAACAAACTATACAAGAGCAGACATCATGATGGCACATAAACAAGGTCCAAATGGCATATATAACTAGTTTTAAAACATATGGTTTTTAATACAATGGTAAACAAGTCTTGAAATAAATTGAGTAGCCTAACAGTGTAAGCATGCTTGAATGATATGATCTATGTTATGTTTAAATATAATTAAAGGCTCAAAATGGTTTGACATGATTTGGGCAGCATAACGCTAACCTCCTCAACTCAAATACATTGTTTTGATATGGCTTATGAATAGACAAACAAGTTTTGGTCTCAAAACATACCAAACGAAAATGACTAAAATACACTAAGTATAATCATCCAAATCCTAGCAAGGATATGGCAATGTGGGGTTGACTAAGACTAATTGGTTTTCTATCATTTCTAGGGGAATCAATTTCATAATGACTTTCACATCAAATGATGCAAAATAAAATCATGGAAATTAGGTGTCTGCAGCACTTGGCTTGTTGCAAAAAGGTCTAGTCATTTTTGTAACCACTACAACCTATTATTCACTCAGTGTAGTGTGATGTCCAAAGTACAGATATGTCTCATATGCAACTCCATCACTAGAAGGTGGTCTAACCACTTAAACCTCTGATCCTAGTGGGAGTGGTTGAAGTCAATGCCAGGAGATGAAACCCTAGGTCAAAGATTCCCTATAGAACTTATAGGAGGTGATGAATTCCCCCTTGCAAGCTAAGTAATCATAAAAATAAATGGCATAAAAATAAATACTTTAAGATCATTTTCAAGGTCACTTAAACTATGATGATTTTTTGGGGAGTGTTTTAAATGATATTCTTTCTAAGCCTTAGACTAGGCTTTTTTTAATAAGAATAGCACTTTTGATTCCAATGGTTCCCTAAAGGGGACAAGTGGAAGAGCATACATGTGAGATCCCTCTCTTTTCTAAACAAACTAGATCAAACAACTAATTGAATACAAAAAGCTTAGAAAGGTGAGTTCATTTTTAAGTACCAAGTTGAAAGATTGGATGGTGTTCTTTTGACCCCTTGGTCTTAAGTTGTAAATTTGAAATCCTAACTTATCAAAACATTCACTTAAGCACCTAAATTTTTCATTAATCACCAAAAACAAGATTCCTAATTCATTTTAATATCATGCTAAAGATGTCTTAATAGCATGTTTTAACAAATTCCAAGTCTGCTAGTTACCTATCTACCCTGAAGGCATCACCCCAAAAGCAAATATGTTAGATTAAAAATATTTTAAAGAGATTTTTTTAATTTAGTGAAAAAACTATGAAACTTGAAGCTAAACTAATGTCATATTCTAAAACTTTAGGATAAAACACATGGTTTTTTAAAAAAAATCAAAAATGAAGTCTGTATAACCCCAAACCAAGCATTTCAAAATGGCCTATTAGCTCTCAAGTTTGTTAAAAAAAACATAGTGACCATCGATGGTTATACCTGACCATTTATAGTTATAACTGATTGTCAATGGTTTAAAATAACCATTTGGGTTTACACTGACCATCAGTGGTTGACTATATAAACTCATGACAAAGAAAAACAACAAAGCAAGGTTAGAAAATCAAATTGCAAGAGTTTTAATAATCCAAATGAAGATTTTAAAGTTACATAATGATCTTTTTCATGTGTGGGATGCATCTTGTCCCACCAAGTGTGACAAAATGTAGAGAGGATTACATAACATGATTATTTAAACATTAGTCCAATAAACCAAAGGAAGAATGCATAAGAACAAACTGAATTAAACTTATCTATTCATTTGGGAATTACTAATGACAATGAAAGACAAATGAAAGAAAGTAATAAATGTATACCTTCCCAAGTGAATCCATTCTCCAAAAGTGGCTCAAAATCATGTTCTCCCTTGATCAAGCATCTTTGTCTTTATCAACAATGGTGGAAAACTCCTCCTATGTCTCAAGAACACTCCACAAAGCTTAGGCTCATGATTTGGAATCATTAAACTAGCCTATCAATGAAGCTTGAAAACAAAATAAATGATTAAATGCAAAGGATTGTGGAAATAATTTAGCATTATAACTTTACAATATTCAAGCTTAAAAATGATGTCCATGGCCTCTCTATTTATAGATTTTGGAAAATGGCTAGAATTAACTTGAACCATACATCTCAAGATTGAGATGTGTGGTCATGGATTAATTCAATATTTAAAATTAAATCCATAATAATCTTCATCATGACTTTGAAAAAAGGAGCATTGAAGAGGCATGTAAGGTCATTATGAGGCATGGGAGAGCCATAATCTTGATATTTTTGGTATTTGTGGCCTAGGTCAAAGTATCCCTAAATGGTTCAAACATGTCATTTACAAGTGTTGATTTAGGTCAAAGTATCCCTAAATAGGGCAATGTGATTTATGGGCTAGCTAACTTTGATCAATTCATTTTGAATCAAAATAATGATTTCACTTTTTTTGCTCAAGATCACTATTTTCTCCTAAATTCATTGGTACACATCACATACCTTTGTTATTTTGTGTTGGCAATATCCTAAATGGGAATATGGTTTTAATGCATCTAACATCACCTTCTAATTCTTCCTGAGTCAAATTATGATCCAATAATATGACCTTTTGACCATTTTGATTAATTGAGGGCCAACTTCCAAATAATTACACAAATGTTGATTAACCTTGTTTAAGGCTAATTTATCTACATCAAGATCTTAAGTGTATTTTCCATGAGAGTTGTTGAATATTTATTTTTGAAAATTGATTTATATTAACTAAATCATCAGGTGACATCATTTCTTGGGAAGACATCTCTAGGCCATAAATGCCACAAATATCAAGATTCACGCCTCCCATGCCTCATCAAAGACATTACATGCCTATTCAATGCCCCTCTATCCCAAATATTAATGGGGATATTTGTAGAATAAATTTAATATTTATATTTATCCTTAGCCACACATCTCAATCTTGAGATGGATAGTTCAGGTTGACTCTATCCATTTTCCAAAATCTATAAATATAGAGGCCATGGACATCATTTTTAAGCTTGAATATTGCAAAGTTATAATACTAATTTTTTACCACAATCCTTTGCATTTGATCATTGATTTTCTTTTCAAACTTCATTGATAGGCTAGTTTAGTGATTCCAAATCATGAGCCTAAGTTTTGTGGGGTGTTCTTGAGACATTGGAGGATTTTTCCACTATTTTTGATAAAGACAAAGATGCTTGATCAAGAGAGAACATGAGTTTGAGCTGATTTTAGAGAATGGATTCACTTGGGAAGGTATAGATTTCTTACTTTATTTCATTTGTCTTTCATTGTCATTAGTAATTCCCACATGAATAGATAGGCTTAATTTGATTTATTCTTATGCATTCTTCCTTTGGTTTATTGGACTAATGCTTGACCAATCAAGTTATGTAATCCTCTCTACATTTTGGCACACTTGATGTGACAAGATGCATCCCACACATGAAGAAGATCATTATGTAACTTTAAAATCTTCATTTGGATTATTAAAACTCTTGTAATTTGATTCTCTAACTTTATTTTATCATTTTTATTTATCACAGGTTTACACAGTCAATCACCGATGGTCAGTGCAACTACCAATAGTTATTTTCAATTGTTGATAGTCAGGTATAATCGTCGATGGTCACTATGTGTTTTTCACAAACCTGAGAGCTAATAGGCCATTTTAAAATGCTTGGTTTGGGGTCATACAAACTCTATTTTTTTTTTAGTCAGTTTTTCATTACCTTTTGTGTGGGTAGAATTACTATGACTTATGATTATTTTGGTGTTATATAAGCCTTGATCAATTCATGTCGAGGTCAACTCAGACACCTTCTTTACGCTCTCACTATTTTGTGATCAATTCTTCTAAATTTGAACTCTCTTGCCATTTTACAAGTAACCTAAGCCTACGCTCTCACCATTTTATGAGAAATTTAAGCCAATCATTGCTTGGGGGAAACTTTTTTACAACTATAGCCAATTATCTTCTAATCATTTTCTTATACCATTTCTTTACTATTGACCAAAGCATATTCTTAGTCATCTTATCTCATCCCATTTTGATCTTGGTTCCTTCAGTTCATCTTGTACTTTCTACGGGGGGATTCCAATATGGTTTCAAGAGTTTTTAAATTATTTGTTGAATGATAGTCTATGGCAGTAGTGTGACATTTTATCTAGCAAGTTATCTTTATTTTATTATCTTATTTTGTATCATTAATTATAACTGCCTATGGGCAAATCAGTATTGTTTTGGTACCCCTGATTATAACCACCTTTGGGAAAATAAGTATTATGATATTATTTCTTAATTATAACCACCTATGAGCAAATTAGGTACAATGCCTTTTTATCATACATTGCCACATCATCTGGTCATTACTATTATCATTTGTCTTATCTTTCACCTTTATTTGTGATCTTGTTGCAACCTAGTCAGTTTTTCATCACCTTTTGTGTGGGTAGAATTACTATGAATTGAGATTATTTTAGGGTTATATAATCCATGCTCGATTCATGTTGAGTTCAAATTAGTCCCTCTTATCATACGCTCTCACCGTATTATGAGCATTTTAAGTTGGTGTGCTCTCACCATTTCATGAGCTAGACCATTATGTATCTCTTAATCCTCAATCTAGTTGAGATACTTAGAAAATTCCAAAAACATTAAAAAACTCAAAAACATTTTGAGTGTGTGTTTATTTGATTGTTGTTTATTGTATGGTCTTTTTTTTTCATGTTTGGTCTTACTTCTTTATTTTATTTTCCAAGTATATCTTGATGGTCCACATAGATCTCGATTATTCATATCTTGATCTTATGTTATCAAGTTGTTATTTCCTTGATTTTATACATTCTTGTTCCTACTTGAATCCTAATTGTTCATAGCTTGATTTTAAGTCAGGTTTATTTATGTTTTCTTTTATTTTTCTTTACTTTTTTGTTTAAATGTAAATAGTTGTAACTCTAGTTTTGGTCATTATTTTACCATTATCCTTAGTTATAGGTATTCACATTTGAACTAGCTCAATGTAATTGGAATATTATGTCATTCTAAGGAATTCATACTTATGGTTCCTAATTTATTTTTCTATAGCAAGCATTTTTTGCTCAGGTCTCAAAGTCTTAATGTCAACATCACTTTGATGAACAGTTCTCAAAAACACTTTACAAAAACTAGGCTCATGATATGGAATTAGGCATCTAGGTAACATGAATTTTACTACTTAACTCTATGCTTAGACGTGCATCTCTTTTCATACATTGTGATTCTAATAAATTCTTGGTCATTTTTCATCATTCCTCATTCCCTTCTCTCCCAAACATGGTGAACTACATTGGCCTGAAGTTCATGTTGGAACATGAGCCCATGGAACTATGTAGGTAGCATTCAATTTCTATTGAGGTCAACTCAGCTATATTTCATTATTTTTTTCTTCTCTTTCATCACTTTGTGCATTCTCATATGCTTGGTTTTATATGGATTTATAAGCCATTACACCATCACATGTACGTTTGTGCCCACTCACTTTAATATATCTTTTGGGTTATATCTTTGAGCTATTTTGCTTTCCAATTACCCATGCTAGGGCCCACCATTTGAACCACGTCCAAATAAAATCAGCTCTACATGGGCACACCATTATTTATTCTTTATCAATAATCAAAATTCACTTTAATAGGGCAAAACTATTTTATCATGATCACATCTACTCTATTGGGGCACTTCTTATTATCTTCTCTTTGGAGACATTGTTCTAGTGGTGCTTCCCTTTTTGAAGTAGAACATTCTCTCTTTTCCTCTAATTCTAAGCTCTCCACACTAATTCCCATGATGACAGTATTCTAGTGTGCAACTTGTCTCGAGATTGATCAATGTCATAAGCGTGCAGCTTGTGCTCTCAAATTGAGTACGTTTAAAGTGTGTCCCTTATTTTATGGATTGTATCTTTCCCATTCCCCCTACCTTTGGGACTTTTTATACCTCTAAATTATATTTTGATCATTGATGGTAATCACGTGTGCAAGCATTAGCTCATTTGGATGCACTCTATTCCATGGGTTAATTTCTCATTTTCTCTCCCTTTTAGAGAGTCCATCCTTCTCTTCCATCCTAATATGTTCTCTCAAGGGGGAATCATGAGTCTATTCCAATTTCTTCTTGACAACTATTTTATTTGAAAATACATTGCTTCACCCAAATGTCTCATTGTGCCTTCTCAAAATGGGGGCAAAATGTAGACATCCAATCCCTAACACCATTTGTGTTGAAATTGTCAATCTTACTCGATTTGCACTCAAATGCACATTTTAGGATAAAATCCATAAAACACCCTAAATGGTTCAAACTTGTCATTTACAAGTTCTAATTTAGGTCAAAGTATCCCTAAATGGGGCAATGCAATTTATGAGCCAACTAACTTTGATCAATTTATTTTGAGTCAAAATAACGATTTCACCTTTTATGTTAGGATCTTATAGTACAATTGATTACTTTCATGTAAGCAACTAAACACAGAATTAAACTAGAATTAATAAGTAACTAGAAATCAAAAATAACAAAAAATAGGAGATACAAGAAACAACAAAAACTTGTATTAAACTCTTCCAGAAAGAAATACAATGAAGAAATCACACTTTCTTCCACACCTCTTAGATGTACAGATCTCTTTCCCTCAAGAGTTCTCTCTCTCTCAATTACAAAACACAATTCAATCCTTGAATTGTCTACCCTTTTCATGTCTACAAGCTATGAAGATATAACCCTATTATATAATACTAGGATTCATGAGCTATGCATTCTCCACCGTTAGATACACCTCTTAATCAAAGGTTCAAATTTGTCCTGCCAAAAATAGAAACACAGACTTAATACTAACAGTTAATCTTATCATGTAAACAATCTATTCTTCCATGAAAATAGACTTTTCGAATGCACAGGTGACTGACATCGGTCCCTGTCTATCTGCATATGACCGACATCGGCAGATACATAACCAACATTGGTAGCTTCTAGTCGACTCTTGACCGATGTCGATTGGTCTTGACCGATGTCAGCGACTGTGTAACTCCAGCAACCTCTATATTTGCTCATTTGGTGAAGCTTTTAGCTTCACAACTCAACAATCTCCCACTTGGAGATAAATAGCTACACCTGTACCTGTACAGCAACATCCTCTAGCTTGTTTCTCCATCTTCAAGTTTAATCTTGAAGACCAAAAAAAGTTAAATGAAGATTCAACTTCTCCTTTGTTACTAGCTTTGTTAACATATCAGCAGGGTTCTTATCCATATGGATCTTTTCTAGCTTCAACTCACCATCCTCCAATACCTGTCTAATGAAGTGGTACCTAAGCTGTATATGTTTAGTTCTTGAATGAAAGGCTGAATTCTTTGCCAAATGAATTACACTTTGACTATCACTATACAATCTACAACTCTTTTGCTCCTTTCTCAACTCTTCCATGAACTGAGTCATCCAAATCATTTCCTTGCTAGCCTCTGTGACTGCAATATATTCTGCCTCTGTAGTAGACACGGCAATAACCTTCTGCAACTTTGAAATCCAGCTAACTGCCGTTCCACCAATAGTGAACACATATCCTGTGGTGCTTCTCTTGCCATCCAAGTCACCTGCCATATCCGAATCTACATACCCATGTAGAGAAGTGTTTGACCTTCCATAGCATAAATGCCTACTGCTAGTCCCTCTTAGATATCTAAGAATCCACTGAACTACTTTCCAGTGTTCCTTTCCTAGATTGGTCATAAACTTGCTGACAACTCCCACTGCTTGGGCAATATCAGGTCTGGTACATACCATTACATACATCAAGCTCCCAACTACTGAATCATATGGAACTCTACTCATGTACTCAACCTCATCATGTGATTTAGGACACTGTTCTTTGCTCAACTTGAAGTGTCCAGTCATAGGTGTGCTTACCGATTTTGCATCCTGCATGTTGAACCTCTCCAACACCTTGTTCACATAATCCTCTTGAGACAAAATCAAACTGTGATTTTTCTTGTCTCTCTTAATACTCATACCAAGGATTTTATTTGTTGCTCCTAAATCCTTCATGGAAAATGTGTGAGCTAATTTTACCTTAAGCTCATTAATATCCTACACGTGTGAACCTGCAACAAGCATATCATCTACATACAATAACAAGATAATATAACTACCATTATCCAATCTTTTAAAATAAACACAATGGTTAGATTGACATCTACTAAAGCCATGCTCTGTCATAAACCTGTCAAATCTCAAATACCACTGTCTTGGAGCCTGCTTAAGACCATATAAGCTTTTCTTTAACCTGCACACAAGTTTCTCCTTACCTTTGACCTCAAAACCTTCCAGCTGATCCATATATATTTCTTCATCCAAATATCCATGAAAAAATGTTGTCTTATCATCAAGCTACTCAAGATGCAAATCCTCAATAGCAACTAAATACAATACAGTCCGAATAGAAGTCATTTTTACTACAGGAGAAAAAATTTCATCAAAATCAATACCTGGTTTCTGTGCAAATCCCTTTACTACCAACCTGGCCTTATGTCTCATTTGTCCATTCTCTCTTTTTTTTAACCTATAAACCCATTTGTTTTTTAGTGATTTCTTTCTAACTGGTAACTCAACCAAATCCCATGTTTGGTTCTCTTTCAAAGAATCAATTTCCTCATTCATGTCATGCTCCCACTGTTTCCTAGATTCTACCTGCATTGCCTCATCAAAACTTTCTGGTTCTCCAACATTAGTGAGTAACAAGTAGTATAACGAAGGGGAATAACAAATTGGAGGTTTACTTACCCTTTCTGACCTCTTTGTGGGCATTTGAGACTCATTCATAGCTTGTTGTCCGCCCAAATTCTTTGTCAGTGACCGATCTTGGTCAACTCTCAGTCTGTACCTGACCGACATCAATTCCACTTGACCGACATTGGTTCTTGTATGACTGACATCGAGTCCTACCTGATCGATGTCGGTTCCTTCCTGACCGATGTTGGTGTCTATGTTTTCCTATGTGTGATTATTTTTCCCCGCGAGCTCATTTTGGATCATTACCTCATCCAAATCAACATTGCCTTGCTCAGTATTATTCAGCCTCTTGAGCTGATCATTATACATCACCTTCTCATTGAAAACTACATCACAGCTTTTAATAATTTTGTTAGTTCCTAAATTCCACAACCATAATTTTAAATCTCCAGAGCCATAACCACTGAAAGTGAACTGCATAGAATTAGCATCCAGCTTCTTTTTATTTTCTTTATCAATGTGCATAAAATCTTTAGAACCAAAAACTCTGAGAAATGAAAGATCTACCTTTTTACCTATCTGTGCCTCTTCTAGAATTCCACCATCTAGTGCAGTAGAGGGTCCTATGTTAATTAGGTAAATCGTAGTATCTATAGCTTCTGCCCAAAATTGTAAGGACAAACTAGCATGCAACCTCATACGCCATGCACGCTCCATTATTATTCTATTCATCCTTTCAGCAACTCCATTTTGCTGAGGTGTCTTTAGAACCATCCTTTCCCTATGTATTCCACTCATAGAATAGTAACTATTGAATTTATTACTATAGTACTCACCACCATTGTCAGATCTAAGGTACTTTAATCTCAAACTTGTTTCATTCTCAACCAAAGATTTTCATTTCTTAAATATGTCAAAAATATCAGATTTCTTCTTTATGCAATAAACCCATACCTTTCTTGTAGCATCATCAATGAAAGTAACATAATACTGTGATCCTCTAATAGAAGCTACCTGAGCTGGTCCCCACATGTCTATGTGAACAAGCTCCAACTTGTGCTTCTTCTTTGTTGACCCAATTTTGAGAAACCTCACTCTCTTTTATTTTCCAAAAATACAATGCTCACAGAAATATAGATCTATGCTTTTCAAATTTAAAAGCTTACCTTTTGACTTAAGAACAGTCATTCCCTTCTCACTCATGTGGCCAAGCCTACAGTGCCACAACTTTGCATCTACATTTGAAGTAGATAAAATAGAAGGAGAATGATTAGTGATACAAGTAGATAGATATAGTGTACCTACTCTCTTACCTTTGGCTAATACAAGTGCACTCTTGGTATCTTTCCAAGATTCAATTGTGAGAGTTACTGTGCAACCCTCATCACCCAATTTTCCTACAAAAATCAAATTCTACTTCAGGAAGGGTACATGCATGACATCCTTCAACACCCATGTGTTGCCATTCTATAATTTCAGCTACACTTTTCCTTTGCTAACAATTTTACACGGCTCATCATCCCCTAAATAAACTATTCCAAAATCTCCATGGACATAATCATTGAAAAATTCTCTATTTGGGGTTGCATGGAAAGAGGCACCAGAATCTAAAACCCAAGATTCTATTTTATTAGCCAAAGAAAATATAAGAGCATCTTGTGCAACAATACCTGCAACTTTTGCTTCTTCTTTACCTTCATGCTGATTTTTTTCTTTAACTTTCAGCCATCAATCTTTATTTGCATGTCCTATCTTTCCACAATTCCAGCAGGGTATTTTTCATTTATTTCTAGATTTGGATCTACTTCTCATCTTTGAATTTGACCTTGATCTCCCTTGCTTGCCCTTCTCTTTTTGCCTTCCCTTGCTTTCAATACTTAAAGCATTACCTGATGTTTCCTCTGTGCTTTTCTTGTGAATTTATGCATTCAAGATTACACTAACAACATCATCTACTTTCAAGATATTTTTAGTAGATGCAGTATTACTAATTGCAATTACCAAACTATGCCAACTTTCAGGTAAAGAGCATAAAATTAAGAGAGCCTTAATTTCATCATCAAAAGCTATTTTGACTGAATTTAACTGATTTACTATTGCATGGAAATCATTAAGATGACTAGATACAGATCCATCTTCCTGCATTTGCAAATTAAATAATTGCTTCATAAGATATACCTTATTCAAAGTTGAGGGCTTTTCATATAAATTTGCCAAAGTATCCATTAACTCTACCGTTGTCTTTGCCTGTGATAAGTTAGAAATCACAGAAGATGCCAGGCTCAACCTTATAGATCCAAGAGCCTTTCTATCAAGAACACTCCATTCTTCATCTTACATATCTGTGGGCTTGCTTGAAACCCCACCCAATGGTAAGTACAGATCTTTTTGATACAGATAATCTTCTATCTGCATCCTCCATAATTGATAATTCTTGCCATTAAACTTCTCCATTCTTAGTTTACTTTCTTCTGCCATTGCTTTACTCCTACTCAATCAAAAACCCCTGTGATTGAATTCTGTAATCAATAAACACTAACACGCTCTACCACTTGTTAGTGAACCCAAGCTCTGATACCACTTGTTAGGATCTTACAGTATAATTGATTACTTTCATGTAAGCAACTAAATATGGAATTAAATCAAAATTAATAACTAGAAATTAGAAATAGCAAAGAATAAGAGATACAAAAAACAATGAAAACTTGTATTAAACTCTTTCAGAAGAAAATACAATGAAGAAATCACACTTTCTTCCACACCTCTCAGATGTACAAATCTCTTTCCCTCAAGAGTTTTCTCTCTCAATTACAAAACACAATTCAATCCTTGAATTGTCTACCCTTTTTATGTCTACAAGCTATGAAGATCTAACCCTATTATATAATGCTAGGATTCATGAGCTATGCATTCTCTACCATTAAATACACCTCTTAATCAAAGGTTCAAATCTGTCCTACCAAAAATAGAAACACAGACTTAATACTAACGGTTAATCTTATCATGCAAACATCTATTCTTCCATGAAAATAGACTTTTGGAATGCACAGGTGACCGACATCGATCCCTATCTGTCTGCATATGACTAATGTTGGCAAATATATAACTGATGTTAGCAGCTTCTGGTTGACTCCTGACTGATGTCGATCGGTCCTGACTGATTTTAGCAACTGTGTAACTCCAGCAACCTCTGCATTTATTCATCTGGTGAAGCTTTTAGCTCCACAACTCAACATTTTATGCTCTAGATCACTCTTTTCTCCTAAATTCATTAGTACATGCCACATACCTTTTTTATTTTGTGTTGGTAATATCCTAAATTTGAATATGGTTCCAATGCATCTAACATCACCTTCCAATTCTTCTTGAGTCAAATTACAATCCAATATTATAACTTTTTGACCATTTTGATTAATTGAGGGCCAATTTCCAAATAATTGTACAAATTTTGATTAACCTTATTTAAGGATAATTAATCCAGATCAAGATATTAAGTGAATTTTTCATGAGAGTAGTTGAATATTTTTTTTTCTAAATTCATTTTTATTAATTGCATCATTAGGTGACATCATTTCTTGGGAAGACATCGCTAGGCCATAAATGCTACAAATATCATGATTCATGCCTCCCATGACTCATCAAAGCCCTTCCATGCCTATTAAATTCCCCTCTATCCCAAATATTAATGGGTATATTTTTAGAATGAATTTAATATTTAGATTTATCCTTAGCCACACATCTCAATCTTTAGATGGACGATTCAGGTTGATTCTAGCCATTTTCCAAAATCTATAAATAGAGAGGCCATGGACATCATTTTTAAGCTTGAATATTGAAAAGTTATAATTTTAAATTGTTTCCACAATATTTTTCATTTTATCATTTATTTTGTTTGCAAGCTTCATTGATAGGCTAGTTTAGTGATTCCAAATCATGAGCCTAGGTTTTGTGGAGTGTTCTTGAGACATTGGAGGAGTTTGCCACATTTTTTGATAAAGACAAGGATGCTTGATCAAGGGAAAACATGATTTTGATCTAATTTTGTAGAATGGATTCACTTGGGAAGGTATATATTTTTTACTTTCTTTCATTTTTTTTCATTGTCATTAGTAATTCCCACATGAATAGATAGGCTTAATTTGATTTGTTCTTATGCATTATTCTTTTGGTTTATTGGAATAATGTTTGACTAATCATGTTATGTAATAATATCTACAATAATACATTTAAAGGAGAAAAATATCTTTAAAATAGGTAATTTTTTCCATAATCCCACCATTGGCTAAACCTAACCGTCAAGAAGGCATCAAGAGAGAAGAGAAGGTTTTGAGTAGGCAGTGAGAGTAAGAGCTTGTTGGTGATGAGTGATTTGAGGTATCAAGAAGTTTTATGGGATAGAAATAAGTTTTATCAAAATTTTAATATTATCAAAATCTCATCAAGAGTGTTTTATTAGTCTAGAGAGTTCACTTTGGTGACCTATAGCCCAAAAGGCCTAAATGACCATCTACAACTTGTTGAAAATATTATAACCAAAAATGTCCTTTGTGTGATGTGAAATGAGGTTTAAATGGTTAAGAGAGGTAAAAATTATCATTAATAAACCTTATATTATTTTTAAAATTAATAAATTTCCAAATAATAGGATACACCTTCAATATTGTAGTCAAAAGATTGTAAGCACATACAGACTTGTTATAGGTACATTGAAGAAAGTGTATTGGTTGTTAGATGAAGCCATTAGAACACAGAGGAGGGAAAATGATATATTTATATTATATTATAAGTGATAATATTATATTAAAATAATTTCCAAAGTGATTTCATGCTATGATAAGGGTCAAAAAATTTAGTTGGGCCTAAAAGGCCTAAATGATCACTCACAATCTTGTGCTTAAAAATTGAAGAAAAGTGGAAGGTTTTAGATGATTTTGAATAATTAATGGACTTATGAGCTGGTGAAATATTTTAATATGTGTGAAATATATGAAACAAATTAAAAAATCCATTCTTAAGTATTGACAAGTTGACAAACCCAAATGATTACCCAAAAGGTCTAATGGAGAATTTTAAGTCTGTCTCCAAAAGTTTAAAAACAATATGCATTTTTTGTATTTATATTTGGTTTATATATTTATGAAACTTGTATTGGTCCTATAATAATATCCCAAATATTATGGATCCATTTTAATAGGTAGATAAACTCAAAAAAGGATCACTAGGGCTAGAATGTCAAATATGCTCTCAAACACTCATTAGAGGACAGATCAAAATTTAAGACTGTTGAGAGGTAAAATTAATTGTATAAGTGTTTTAAAAATTAATATGAGGTTTATCAGACCTATTATAATATTTTAAAATCATATAATTAACACTTGAGTGACCTTATGGACCAAAACACTCCCTTGACCTATTGGAACAAGCTAACAGAATCAGAAATGGTCAATTTCCTCACATTGGAAGTTGAATGAGAAGATGCATGGGAGAAAATGGTGTTAGGAGGTGTTTATGTACCATATTAACTCTTAATTTTTATTATTATTCAATATATTAGGGTCCATATCTTTATTAACTATCCTTAATAATTTAAGTGACCCTAAAACCCTCTTAAAACCCTACAAATGAGACAATGACATGTTTTCTCCTCAAATGATTTAAAATGAATTTTTTTGGCTTTGAAATGATTAATGTGACCTATATAGGTATTATGGAACCTTAATATTCCATTTTTTGTCATGTGTGGTCTAAGATGGTATGTAAATATGCTTAGAAATGATTGTTGTAAGGCTAAAAAGGTTGGTTTTGATGGATTTTCATGAAATTTAACTGAGTGAGACCTAGTAGAACCCCTTGAAACCATATATGATCTATAAAAGACAATTTAAGATTATTATGAAGATTAATAATATGGAATATAGTCACTGTAACATCATTTTAAAGTTTCAAGACACCTAATGTGAATAAATATGCCATCAAGAGCTCCTAACATACCTAATAGACCTACCTATCAATATTGGAGATGGTTTTGAGGTTGAAAAAGGGTGGAATGATCCTATAAAGGGTGTTTTAAATATGTTCAAGATAATATATTTTTCCTCAAACAAATAACTAATCCTAGGAATGAAAGATAGACTTGTTCTTTTGGTCTTCATTTGAATCAAACAAGATTTTCAATCAAATGCAAGTTCTTATTAGTTTGAAGACACTTGAGTCTTGATCCTCAACCTCAAAAATATAAAATATACATTTAATTATCCTATTATGGCATTGGATAACTATAAAAATCCTGATAAAGAGTGACACATGTCAAGACATAGGCTTGTAACTCCTTCTAAACAAGAACGGGTAGTTTCATGAATGAGGTTGATGAGTCATCAAGAATGTCAGGGGTCACTATAAACCACCCTTGATGAGGGATAACATTATATAAAATGCACACATGTTGATAAAAGACTTCATAATTGCCTACTTGCAGACTTTCTTGATTGTAACTTATCCTCATGAGATGGCATTTGTCATATGTAACTCCTACACCTCTCCTCTCTCTTTATCACATTATTCTATATATATGCCTAATTTTGGAATTGAATTTATCCTCCACTTGAGTAAGATGAATTTTTACTCCTTTTTAAGCCATTGAAGAAATATTTAAGGTGGTTTTACCTTATCTTATGACTGGCTTTTTGTGTTTTTGTATGGATGATTGAACTTGTCTAGTGTTGACGTATTTATCCTTGACATGTTGTCTCATTATCTCACCTTTATGCAGTTTAAACTCATGTTTTTAGGTCATATTAAGTGTTTAATTAATCTTATGAAGGTTAAGAGAGGCAATTTTTCATTAGTGTCTTCTAGACCTCTTGGAAACCATCCCTCCTTACCTAATCATCATCTACCACCTTTTTATTAAAGTATTGATGTAAGAGGAATAGAATTGGATTAGTGTATGAATATATCAACTTCATGCTCATTGTGCACCTAAAAATTTGTGTTAAAGTTCAACAAATTTGGTGCATCACCTCCTTAGTTAGTTTTGTTTTTGTTATCTCTCACTTTTCCCTTGCAAGAAATAGGTTTTATGATAGTTATTAAGTGATGCATTAAGGGAGATAGCCCTATATAGAGGATAAATCCATTATTTAAGTCATCCAAAACCTATTTTTATTCCCATGATATCAATTAAGTGCAGAGGATTGAACAACCTCCTCAAAGGTGCATCTTTTGATGATAACAATTCTAGAATGCCTAGGGGTACAAGAGGTTTCATACATTGAATATTTAATGGTGTTTATATTCAATTTACTAGCCTTTAAAGTCATGAATACAAACACTAATGGTGACTCTAAGTTAATTCAACTAGTTTTAGTTACCCATGTATTATTTTAAGCAAGTACTCTTTCAATTTTACCTTTCTCATGAGGTTTCATGGATAAGTTTGGAATGGAATTCTATTTTACTCAAGTTGGTGAGCCGTATCAATCCTATGTTGATCCTTACTAATAGTTTTTTTATCCTTAATAGTATCATGTTGATCCTTATCAATAACATAATGAGTTATATCAGCCCCATGCTAAGCCATATCAACCTTTCTATCAAGAGTATCATCATTCCTCTTCCTCATCAATCTTATCAATATTTTTAACTTTCATATCAATATAGCCAAGATTTTTATTAGTCTTATATGTCACCTCCCACCCTAAGTAAACCTCATTAATATCCTACTCATCCCTCTAGTCAACCTTGTTAAAGTCAATTTGTTTCTACTCTAGCCTTCTAGACTTCAAATAAATCCTTGTAATTTTGGAAATGCAAATGAGGGAGCTTGATAAAAATAAGAAACTTGGCTTGATTATATATAACCCTTATATTCAAAATGAAATAATTTAAATGATGAAGAATTTTGTGCATTCACTAAAGACTGGGTGGGTAGATATTCAGAGAAGGAAACAACATATGCCAATTAATGATGTGCTAGAAATAAGAGGTTTGATTCAATGTCTAAATAATATATTATGATTTGAAGAGAGGCATAAAATGCAATACATTTTGTCTTGTATCCCTTATCCTACTCCAAGTTAACCATCTTTTGCTCTAAATCTAATCCAAATTTCACTATGTCATCAAGAGAGGCCCATGCTAAAGCAAGATTTACCAACTCTTATGCAAAATCCTAAAACCATTCCATCTTGGAGACATTTATAGGCTAAGTCCCTTGATTATGTCATGCCTAATCTTGAGAAAACTCCTTCTCCCATGCCTATCCAAAGTTAATTTAAAGAGAAGTGTATGGATTTTAAGTCAAGAGAGATCCCTAGTCCTTCAAGTTCTTCAAATAACCTTAAAGTTAAAAGCATTCATGAAGTTTAATACACATCAAAGTTTGATATAAAAATTGAAGAGTGGAAGAAGAAGAATAAAACACCAACTCAATTCCATTTTCCATCTCTTCAAGAACATTATAATCAACCTAGCACTCCCAAAGTCCTAAGTTGGAAGGATAGTCTATCAAGTTTCAATAAAGCTAATGAAATATCTTTCCCTCACACCCTATTTTTTTTTAAGGATAACATACTAAATTGAGGGCAAAAGATGAATTTTTAGTTGGAAAAGAGTATTTGTTAAGAGAAGAAGGTGAGGTGGCAGTCCTTAAAAGGCTTGAGGAGGTTATTTTTTTAAATGGATCTCAATAAGGCTTCAAGGAGAGTGACTTAAGTGTGTGTGATGAAGATATATTTCTTGGAAGTCCTCTTTATCAATATTCTTGATGGAGGGGTGAAAGATAAAATGAGAAAAACCTCTAATCAAAGTGATTCCATTGAAAATTTTGAAGAAGAAGATCCTAATCAAGTATGAAATTAGTTGTACCATAGTTTTATGGAATAATTTGACTTGATTTCTAAGAATTTGATCTCTCTAGATCATGAAAGTGAACTCCAACATGAAGTTGTGGAAGTTGGTAGCCCTCTAAAAGAAGAAAAATCAAGTTTGGAGTAAGAAAACCATGATGAACTAGACCTCAGATGGGTAGATGAACTTTCATTATTCATGAAGGAAGAAGAAGACCAATCTAGTTATCATAGATTGAGTCTTAATGAAGGAAAGGATGATCATACAATAGTTGATCAAGTTGTAGCTAGACATGAAGTGAGTATTCCTGAAGACACTTCAGTCCTCAACCTTGTTGAGCCTCATGGGTAAGAGATAGAACTTTAAGAAGACAAATTCCATCCATGTTATGATTCTATTGAATAATTTGGTGTGCTTTACCATCTTGTTATCCTTCAAAATAATTGTAGGGATGAAATTGAACTTAACATGCTTTTAAGTGACTAAGAAGAAGCTATCTTTTTGGAATATTTAGAAAAAGATATATCTAGTTTGGATAGTGAACCTACATCCCATGAGGAGAGTGTTAAGATTGTTGTCTTCACCAATGAACATGATGAATACATGCATGAGAAAGCTCTTGAAAATGACATCATGGTATTTGATATTGTTAAGCCTCATGAACAAGTTAAAGGAGACCTTGAGGACATGTGGCATTCCTACTTGGACATGTTTAAATAATTTGAAGAGTTTGGTAGGTTAGCACCTCAAGAAAAATAAGATGAGTTTATTGATGAGAAGAACAAATCTCCTAGAAAGCCAAAAAATATTACAAGCCATCACCAATAGGTTCAAGCTCATGATGTAGCAATAAATGATGAATATGATACTCCTCAAGATGAGCAAAATATGGAACTTAATGAGCTAATGGAAGATGAAGTTGTTTCCCTCATAAATCAAAGTGTGATCAATTCAAAAATCTCACTTTACCAATAATGGATAGTAGTATGAGGTAAGAGTTGAAGATCAAGATGAATTTGCGTTCATTGGGTATTACTATTGTTAACTCCATTTGAGGTCAAGACAAAGAAGGTGGTGATAAATAAAGGAGATGATTGATAAAAAAACAAGGTCTGATCAATAAATTATATATCATTCTTTCTCATCACATGAAGGTGAGTTAAAGAGTTTTTCTTTTGACCCATGAAGATTAGTTCTTAGAGGTTAATTGTACATATTAGTTTCTTATCTTGCCTTTCCTCTAAGTAATTTGTATCCAAAGTTTGTGTTTTATTTTGATGTGTTTGATTCTTTCCTTATTGTGTGTGGTGAAGGTATGTCATTTATCTCAGTTGTTGCAGGGCATTTTCAATTAGGGTCAAGATCTAATCACATCTAATATTGAGTGATGTTAGGATTGTGGAGCTAAAAGCTTCACTGATGCAGACACGGAGGAGGTTGCAGGAGAGTTGCTAAGTGTCAGAGACACCGGCGTCGGTCAGGCCAACCGACGTCGGCAGGATAGGGCAGGAAGGCAACCGACGTCGGTCAGAGATCGGCCGGCGTCGACGACCCCAGGCGGACAGGGACCGGCGTCGGTCGCCTGTGTGGTTCGGACTGCATTTATTACGGGTAGTTAGCTAACGAACCAAGTGTTTGCATGATCAGGGCTAATTATAGACTGAGAGCTGCAGATCTAATTATTGTAATTAGATGTCTAATTATTGTTTGATGAGATCTATATAATAGACTCATGGTTGTATTGGAAATGTGTGCTAGGGAGTAAGAGAGCATAATTATAAGCTCCTTCTGTGTGTGAGGTAGAGCAATGGTGTGTTCCTCCTAGTGCCTCAGTACCAGGTGTGTTGGTGCTAGATTGGAGAGTCAGTTGGATTCTTCAGGAGTGTAGGATCTTGGTCACAGTTGTATAGCCTATATAGGAGATCTACATGGTAAGTAAGATCGTTGATCTATAGGTGTATGTGTGTGCAAGGTCGAGGTTCACAGGTGAGCAGAACTGTTGTTTGATTTGCAGGTGTGCAAGGTCATATAGACAGCAACACAACAGGGAGCAGTATCATGCAGGATCTACTTGGAGTACAGGTGTGTACTCGGATAGAGCAAGAGGAAGGCAAGGGAGTTCCTTCCATAAGTATGGTCTGTTGAATTTCAGGTTGTTGCAGATTCATGGGAGATCTACTTGAAGTACCTTGAGTACTTGTGGAGCACATGGAGTGCTTGTGGAGTGCGTGGAGCACTTGTGGTGTGCGTGGAGCACGGGAGGTGAACACCAACTCTGTATTTTGAGTTAGGTGTTGGGACCTGAGAGGGAGAGCTTTGGGGAGAAGATTTACTGTTCACTTGAGGTGTGGGAAACCTCTGTAAGGTGGTAGAGAAGAAGTGGCATCTTCTTTATTATATTCTTTTCTGTATAAAGTGTTAATACAATTTGTGTATTATCTCTCATATCATGTGTTATTCTGAATTCTAGTTACTTGGTGAATCTGGTTAATTTCCGCATATTAAGTTGCTTGGTTTGGTAATCAAATTGTGTGCTTCCGGTTTATTTCCCAACAAGTGGTATCAGAGCTAAGGTTAGAGGAAGCAGGTTTTGTGTTTGGTTACAGGGCACTCTCAGGGGTTTCTGATCGAGTGGGAGTAGAGCAACAGCAGATCAAAGTAAGCTAAGAATGGAGGAGTTGAAAAGCACAGATGGTCACTCACGGTCCTATGGAAAGAAAGAGCAGGTGTTATTGCACAGGATGTTCTTGGAGGTTTCTTGGATAAAGTTGAATCTTGGATAAAAGATTCGGTTGCCTCTTTCCATGCAGTTCCAGGTAGAGGAGCTGGTAAGCCTTGCCAAAGAATTGGCAAAGGGGAAGTGAAGCTGAAATTGTAGGCGGCCAACACACAGGTGTTGATGAAGGTCATGTAGGTCCCAGGTTTGGAGATATGGCTAATTTCTTCAGAAAGATTGGGTGATGAGAGATGCACAAGAACTCTCACAGCGGATGCACTTGAATTAGCTGGTGGTAAGAAAACAGGTATCCTTTATCTACTTGTTTATATTACTGATTCTTCTTTTGTTGCAGAGACGTGGCTTCGTAGGCTTGGTCACATGAGCAGGAAGGAGATGCATGTTCTTAAGCGGAAGACAGATATATTTGACAGGCTTAAGAACTGGAAAGCCTTGGTGTTTATGGAGGAGATGGCGGACAGAACCCAGTGGATGTGGCTGGATACTTCTGAGCAGGGCAGTTTGGACATGGGTTTTGATTCAAAGAAGATCACGGGTAAAAAGTCATCACTCACAGGCGAACACAGGTACCGATGTCGGTCATGTGTAGACCGAAGCCGGCAATGTCGGGCAGGGTAAGACCGACGTCGGTCAGGAGACTGACGTCGGTAGTATGAAAGACCGATGTCGGTCAGAGGATCGACGTCGGCAGAAGGGACACCACTGCTGGCAGGTTGGTAGTCAGGTACAGACGCATGGAACCGACGTCGGTCAGATGCAGACTGTGGAGTGACCGAGGTCGGTCACTGTAACGAATTTTGGGTGGACAGCATGTTGTCAAGGAGTCTCAAACACCCATACGAAGGACTGAAGGCGTAAGTAGGCCCTCAAATTCATTGTTCCTCTTCTTTATACATGTTGCTGATTGTAGAGCAGGAAGGATCTAGGAAACAGGTGTGAGCTTGGCATGGATGAGGATGTGATTCCTTGGAAGAGAACCAGACAGGTGTGTTTTGGTAGAGTTGCCAGTAGGTATAAAAGCATAGAGACGAATGGATACCTTAGTAGAAGAATAGAGAGAACGGATACGTGAGATGGAAGACCAGGTATATGGTCTTGTGGAGCTGCAGGACAGTGGTACAAGTTTTGACAGGTGGAGGACGGAGCATGGCTTTAGTCAATGTCAGGGTAACTACTGTGATTTGACTTACCAGGGGGATGGTGATTGCAACATCATTCTATTGCTGTATGTGGATGGTATATTTGCTAGCTAGCAGGTTAGTACATACAGGGTTTTGCTGAGCTAAGGGTAAGATTAGTTCAGTGGCATGTCATGAGGAGTTTGGAGCAGCGGAATTCTTTGACATGGGAGACATGGAGATCACAGGTTGATTTTGTCTCGAGTGGGAGCTGATGTGAATCAGGTGTTGGTGAGGTTCAGGATGCAGAACCGGAGCACACTAAGGGCTGGACAGGTACAGTGTCCGAAATCACATGAGGTCTGGTATAGACCTGAGTATTCCCATGCAGTGGGAGCTGTCAGAGAGTTAGGAGCCAATTCGGGGAAGTGGGTTCTCAGGTTTTCTGAGAGGGACCGGCAGCAGGTGTTGCTATGCAGGGTCAGGACTTCACTACAGTTGTTGTAGGTTTGGATGTGGCAGGGTACTCGGATGACAGGTGGTACACCATGGGATGTGTGGTGGGTTGTCTTCAGGTGGGAGCTTGAAGAGGAATACAAACCAGGAAACAGATTAGACGGAGTACAGGTACAGGTACAGTGCAGCTATTTATCTCCAAGTGGGAGATTGTTAGGATTGTGGAGCTAAAAGCTTCACGGATACAGACACGGAGGAGGTTGCAGGAGAGTTGCTAAGTGTCAGAGACACCGGCGTCAGTCAGGCCAACCGACGTCGGCAGGATAGGGCAGGAAGGCAACCGACGTCGGTCAGAGATCGGCCGGCGTCGGTGACCCCAGGCAGACAGGGACCGGCGTCGGTCGCCTGTGTGGTTTAGACTGCATTTATTATAGGCAGTTAGCTAACGAACCAAGTGTTTGCATGATCAGGGCTAATTATAGACTGAGAGCTGCGGATCTAATTATTGTAATTAGATGTCTAATTATTGTTTGATGAGATCTATATAATAGACTCATGGTTGTATTGGAAATGTGTGATAGGGAGTAAGAGAGCATAATTATAAGCTCCTTCTGTGTGTGAGGTAGAGCAATGGTGTGTTCCTCCTAGTGCCTCAGTACCAGGTGTGTTGGTGTTGGATTGGAGAGTCAGCTGGATTCTTCAGGAGTGTAGGATCTTGGTCACAGTTGTATAGCCTATATAGGAGATCTACATGGTAAGTAAGATCGTTGATCTGCAGGTGTATGTGTGTGCAAGGTCGAGGTTCACAGGTGAGCAGAACCGTTGTTTGATTTGCAGGTGTGCAAGGTCATATAGACAACAACACAACAGGGAGCAGTATCAGGCAGGATCTACTTGGAGTACAGGTGTGTACTCAGATAGAGCAAGAGGAAGGCAAGGGAGTTCCTTCCATAAGTATGGTCTGTTGAATTGCAGGTTGTTGCAGATTCATGGGAGATCTACTTGAAGTACCTTGAGTACTTGTGGAGCACGTGGAGTGCTTGTGGAGTGCGTGGAGCACTTGTGGTGTGCGTGGAGCACGGGAGGTGAACACCAACTCTGTATTTTGAGTTGGGTGTTGGGACCTGAGAGGGAGAGCTTTGGGGAGAAGATTTACTATTCACTTAAGGTGTGGGAAACCTCTGTAAGGTGGTGGAGAAGAAGTGGCATCTTCTTTATTGTATTCTTTTCTGTATAAAGTGTTAATACAATTTGTGTATTGTCTCTCATATCATGTGTTATTCTGAATTCTAGTTACTTGGTGAATCTGGTTAATTTCCGCATATTAAGTTGCTTGGTTTGGTAATCAAATTGTGTGCTTCCAGTTTATTTCCCAACAAGTGAGAGGTTATTCCATATCTCAATGTATGGACTAGGCAACTAGTCTAAGGTGCACATCAGGGATGTAATCTTATGAGGTCACTAAATATGTTACCCAAATTTTGGCTACCATGAATGAGGATCATCCAAAACTTTGATGTACTTTTCTTAACTTTGTTTATAGCCATTATGAGCATATTTTATTTGGTCATTAAAGGTCTAATATGATAGGTAATGTGTCTTTCTTTTCAGATTACAAGGTCATTCAAGATGGTCTAGTGAGTAGCAAGTTTAAGTCACTTTATCTTGACATGTATTGGCCATTATTTTTAGTCCCTTCATGTGTTTAACATTATTTAAGGTAAGTTTGACAAAGTTAAGGTTAAGTGTGAAATCAATTTAATAAAGAACTATGCTCAAGGAGAAAAGGTGGTGACCCTTTTAGGAACAAACATGATCTAATACTAACCAAAATGACCAAGGAACAAATCCATTAAGTTGATTATATTCTAATTCAAGTAATTTGGAAAGATAAAGGTAGTTTTGATAAGTTTAATGTATTTCATCTACTTTAGTATTATTATACATTCCAATATTGAGATGATACTTTTTAGTAAAAGAGAAAATGTGAAGGTTATATCATGTAATAAGGGTATTTTAAAGTAATCTAACACCTATGTTATGACATCATGTTGTACTTATTTGTACACACCCTCTAAATGTCTTATATAACTAATTTCCAACATTGGAGTCTCTTTGTAACTGACATTCATCATTCTCTAATGCATAAATGAGGATATATTGAGAAATATTTAGTCAAAAATATGTGTCATATGTTTTATCACTGTCTTCAACATCCGTACAAGACAAGGGAAGCTGAAGAGTCACTTAGTTTACCATCTCTAGCAATTCCAAATATTAGATTAGGCACAATCTTGGAAAAAGAATGATTTTAGAGGTCTTATGCATAGTTTTCATATTGGTAGGCAAGGTTAAAAATCCTAAAAGGGTCCCCATGGTACTATGTAAAAAGTGGAGTTGTAGAGCCAAAAATGGCAAAACTCACTCCATTTCTCCATTAGCTTTCTTGGCAGCTCAAGAAAGTTGATGGGTATTCACTTAATAATCTGAGGAGAGAGAAATTTGGAGACAAATATATTGGTTATAGTAGGGGACCCTAATTCCCTTCCACTCTGTGTAATTTTTTATCTGGTTGGGATTTTAATTTTATAAACAATCATTAATAAATAAGGTGTAGAAAAGAGACTTAAAACCCCACCAAGGTCGATTTTCTCAAAATGTAGGGTTTTGAAGTTAAATTAATTCATGAGGTTAATTTTTTAAGGCATATTGAACATTAATTTACCCCTTTAATATCATTTTTTGTCAAGGTTTCTCATGGCCATGTCTAGAGTAACATAAAATAGCATTGATTTACTAAATTTGAGAAAGACAGTCATGTTTGCAAGAACTATGAGATGTCTTGTTGAATATAATGAATTAAATGAGGTGTTTAAAAATGGATTAAACTTCACCAAGACCCCCCATACCTTTACAATCATAATTAGATGAATGGTCTTCAATGAGGATAGATAACTATGCATGTGTAGTTCGGTTGTTTAAACTAGTTGTCATGGTGGAGTAACCAGATGAGAATATGTTTTCATTGTTTTTTATCCTCAAATAGAAAATGAAATATTAAAATATAATTAAAAACCATTATAATATTAAATTACATGTTTGAATCCATAGAGGTCAAAGATTCTAGTTTCTTTCTAGTCCAAGTCTAAAGAGAGTTTGTGAACCTACAGGTTTGTAGACCTATAGGTCACTATTGGCACTATATAGATAATCATGAAGAGTTTACATGGATTATTTAATGCATAATATAATTTATTATTTCCTTATTCAAATTTTTAAATCACTTTAAACCTAATTTTTTAGACCATTAACCCACTTTTCAACTCAAGTGGATTGTGTAGGCTAAGTAGGACTATGTGAGCCCAAAAGAAGCATTATGAAGGTATCAAGTAAATATTCAAGGTAGTGGGAATAAATTGAAAGAATAAAAATATATTAAAACATATGAAATTTTTTCCATAATCCCACCATTGGCTAAACCTAACAGTCAAGAAGGCATCAAGAGAAAAGAGAAGGTTTTGAGCCCAAACCACTACCAACAAGCTTGTAGTAGGCAGTGAGAGTAAATGTTTGTTGGTGATGAGTGATTTTATGGATAAATAAATTTTATGGGTCAAAAATAAGTGTTATAAAACTTTTCATATTATAAAAATATCATCAAGAGTGTTTTATTAGTATAAAGAGTTCACTTTGGTGACCTACAGCCTAAAGGCCTAAATGACCACCTACAACCTGTTGAAAATAGTATAACCAAAAATGTAATTTGTAATGAGGTTTGGTTTTGATGTTAAATAAAGGTAAAAATTATAATTAATAAACCTTATAATCTTGGTCAAATCACTAAATTTCCAAAAAATAAGATACACCTTCAATATTGTATTCAAAAGCCTGTAAGCACCTATAGGCCTGTTATAGGTACATTAAATGAAGTGTGTTGGATGTTAGATGCAGCCATTAGAACATAGAGGATGTAAAATAAGATATTTATATTAATTATAAGTGATAAAATAATATTCTCATAACTTTCAAAGTGACTATATGTTATGATACGGGTCAAGAAGTCTAGTTAGGCCTAAAAGGCCTAAATGATCACTCATAGTCCTATACTTGAGAATTGAAGAAAAGTGGCAGGTTTTGGATGATTTTTAAGAATTAATGGAATTAGGAGATATTTAAATATTTTAATGGGTTTTAAATATATTAAACCAATCAAAAAATGCATTCCCAAGTATTGACAAGTTGACAAACCCATATGATTACCTACAAGCCTAATGGAAAATTTCCAGTCTATCTACAAAAGTTTGAAAACAATATGTAGTTTTTGTACTGGGATTGGATTTATATGGTAATTAAAGATTTATTTTGTCTTTTTATAATATCCCATATAATATGGAGCCTTTTTAAGAGTGAGATAAACTTAGAAAAGGATTATTAGGGATAAAATGTCAAATTTGCTCTCAAACCCTCATCAGTGGACAAATTAGGCTTTAAGATTTTTCATAAGTAAAATTATATAGAGAAGTATTTTAAACCTTAATATGAGGTTTATTAGACATATTATAACATTTTACAAGTAGTTGAGTGACCTTTTGGACCAAAACATTCCCTCAACGTATTGGAACAAGCTAACAGAGTCAAAAATGGTCAATTTACTCACTTTGGAAGTTGAATGAGAATATGAATGGGATCCAATGGTGTTAGGAGGTGTTTATGGACCATATTCCCTCAAAATTTATTGTATTACTCATGATATTATGGTCCATATATTTATAAACTATCCTTAAGAATCCAAGTGACCCTAAAACCCTGTAAATGACTTAATGACTATGTTTTCTCCTCAAATGACTTCAAATGCATTTTTTTACACTTGAAATGATTAGGAAGACATTTATAGGTATCCTTGACACCTTAATGGGCATTTTTTTTTTCATGTGTGGATTGAGAGGGTACGTAAATAGGATTTAAAATGACTATTATAGGCCTAAAATTTGATGGCTTTTCATGAAAGTTGACTGAGTGAGACCTAGTATAATATATTTGAACCAACCATGATCTAGAAAATACAAGGAAAAATGATTCTAAATATTTTTAGGAGGTTATACATCAACTTCAACATAATTTGAAGGTTTCAAGACACCTAGTGTGAATAAATATGCCATCAAGATCTCCTAACAGACCTAATGTACCTACTTATTAGTCTTGGAGTGGTTTTGATATTAATCAGGGGTGGAATGATCCCCTATATTGTGTTTGAAATATTTTGAAGCTTTGATAATAGTCATCAAGAAAATAAATAAGCCTAGGATGGAAATACATACTTGTTTTTGTGGTCTTCATTTCAATCAAGCAAGCTTTTCAATCAAATGCATGTTTTATTAGTTTGAAGACACTTCAGTCTTAATCCTTAGCCTCACCAAGATGAGATATACATTGAAGTAGCCTAATATGGCATTGGGGAACTCCAAGAAACATGATCAAGTATTCAACATGTCAAGGCATAGGCTTTTAACTCCTTATATATAAGAATGGTTAATTTCATGAATGAGGTTGATGAGTCATCAAGAAGGTCAGGGGTCACTATACTCCACCCTTGATGAGGGATAATATTATATCAAGTGCACACATGTTGATAAAATACTTCATAACTTCCTACTTGAAAACTTTCTTGATTGTGATTTTTTCTTATGAGATGAAATTTGTCATATTAAATTCCTACTCCTCTCTCTCCTTGTCACATTCCTCTATATATGTGCCTAATTTTTGGATATAATGTATCCTCCACGTAAGTATGGTTAAGACTTGATAATTTTTTAATCTATTAAAGAAATAGACAAGCTAGTTTGACCTTCTCTTATGACTATATTTTTGTGTTTGTGCATGGATGATTGATCTTATCTAGTGTTTATGTAGTTTTCCCTAACATGTCTCATTATCTCACCTATATACATTTTAAACTCACTCTTGTAGGTCATATGAAGTGTTTATTTAGTCTTGTGAAGGTTAAGTAAGTCAATATTTCATTAGTGTGTTCTAGACCTCTTAGAAACTAGCCCTCTTTTCTTAATCATCATTTACCATCTTCATATTGAATTATTGATGTAAGAGGAATTATTTAGGAGTAGTGTATGAATAGATCAGATTTAATCTCATTGTTGACCTACAAATGTGTGGTAGATATCAAAAAATTTGGTGCATCACCTCCTTAGTTTGTTTTTAGTTCTCTCTCCCTTTTCCCTTGAAATTAATAGGTTCATTGATAGTTATTAAGTGGTGCATCAAAGGAGTTATCCCTATCTATAGGTTCAATCCATTATTTAGGACACCTAAAAACTAGGATTTTTCCCATGTTATCATTTAAGTGAGGATGCTTGAACAACCTCATTAAGGGTGTAGATTTTGATGATAATAATAGTTAATCTACTTTATTAGGTATGGCATACCCAACTAGGTAACACAATTAGGGAGGGCATACTCAAGTAGGTAGGGTGAGAAGTATAGGTATGTAGGCCATACACAAGTAGGTAAAGTAGGAAAAGCATACTCAAGTAACATAAGGCAGGAAGGGTATAGTCAAGATCAAAATATGGATTAGATATTCAATTGGGTAGGTAATACTCAAGTAGGTAAAGTAGGTATATTAGGTAGGGCATACTCAATGAGGTTTGTGTGTGTGTGTTACATACATAACACATTATTCAAAACTTCATTCTATATATCTATGGTAGTGTCATGTCCCCTTTTCAATTGACATGTTCTGAGTTCATGGTTAGCCTATTATGCGACCTTCGTAGGCTAATAAGATGGATAGAGGGTCATAGTGGAGCTTGGCTCGACTTTGATTCACAAGATTTCTTCATTTGATTTTCATTCAAGGTATTTCAAACACATTTGGCCTGAGCTCCTACTTTTTAGGGATATTTGATATGCAGCGGAGCGCCTTTATTGTGGCATGGTTATGTGCGGAATCACTCCCTGATTCACTAGCTTCGATCGGTTCGTGGATCCGACATGTATTGAGGGAGATATTAATATTTGATTGATTTAATCAAATATTAATTATTTAGCCTAATTTTAATTAGAAACCCTAATTCTAATTTAAGAAACCCTAATTAGGGCAAGCATATCTTTTTGGAGGGTATAAGGGTTTCTCATGGAGGCCATTAAGGATTATGCTATTGATTATTGATATTGATTTTGAGAATTTCTTCTGTGAAGACTGAGCCTAGGGTTCAAGGATTCCATTTGCATTGGAGAACGTTCCCTCTTCAGTGTGTGCAATTAAGAGGCTGTGGAATATCAGCTGATCTATTGCCAAAGTGTGAGATAGCTTCATCCAGAAGTTATCACAGAATTTTAGGTTTGAGAGATAACTTCACACAAAAGTTATCACAGATATTCCAGGTATTCTTTTATTCTTGTTTTGATTCAATAAATTATACAGCTAGAGATCTTCTGTGCTAGAAACATATATTTTAGATCAGGGGTTGAAAACAGGGAAGTTGTGCTTAATTGGCAGCCGTACAAAGTCCGTACAGGTCCGTACTGATCCGCTCAGGAACCGACCTCGGCAGACGGAGGGTTGCAGTGACCGACATCAGTCGACTGAAGACCGACGTCGGCAAAAACGACCGACAGAGACCGACGTCGGTGAGATATCGACCGACGACGGTGACTGTGTGTCGACACAGAAGGGCCGAGACCTTCCAGAATTCAATTTTCACTTCTAGTTTTGATAAGCCAGGGTTTTTAAGACTGTATTCCATATTTATATGCATGTGAAAGGACTGCAATTGTAATAGTTTAGAAGGACAAGTGATACAATCTGTAATTTGTTATTAAGAGACTATATTATTGTGATCATTCTGAATTTATTCAACAGAAGTTATATCTTGTTCAGAGTTTTTTGTGTTGCTATATTTCCTATTTTGGAGGGGATATTACAGTGGTATCAGAGCTAAATCCTGCCAGCCTGAGGGTGTATAGATCTTATGCAGCCACAAGAGTTGGGACCACACAAGTATAACACACACAGCCGAGCCTTGCTTGAAGGTACTCAAGTGTTAGATCAGCCACCGACCATCATGAGTGACATACATGAGGGCAGCCCACCCAGGGGCCACAGGTATGATGTTGATCAGGGCACCAGAGAATTTCAGCGTGCTATGATGACAAGCCAACAGCAAATGGCTCAGACACTATAGGCACTTATGACTATGATAGAGAGAATGAACACACCTGATGGACAGAACGGGGACCAAAGAGACGACAGGAGTGGTACGGTTAATCAAAGGCCACAGCAGATTCACTCCAGAATAGCTGATAGACCTACACGTCCTACTTTTGTTCAAGAAGAACCAGAGGCACCAGTAGAGGAAGCAGGGAATAACCCATTTGTAGATGTTTACATGGCTGCAAATGATGAGTGGGACTTATTACCTCTTCATGTCTAAGAGAGGACGACCTTTGATCATTTTGTCAATCTTAGGAGAGAGCACTACAGATTGGTTAGACAGGACAGGAAGCCTAGAGTTTAATTCAGTGAGCTGCAGAAGGCTACTGGTAAGCTTTCTTTGACTACTTTTGATGGCAGCGGTAAGATGACAGCTCAAGCTTGGATTCATAAGCTTGACACCTTTTTGGCATTGAGACCAATGTCAGAGATAGATGCCATCAAATACGCCACTTTGCACTTGGATGGAGTAGCACATGATTGGTGGTACCATGGTATGGTAACACTTCAGCATAATCAGGTAACAGAGTACCAGGACTTTGTGGATAGATTGGTTGAGCGGTTTGACAGGAGAGATCCCAAGGTTTACTTTCGAGATCTGGCACAGTTGAGACAAACAGGTAGCTTGGAGTCCTTCATTGTTAAGTTTCAGAGATTGGCAGTCATGGTACCCAATATTTCAGAGCGTAGATTGGTAGTTCTCTTCATAGAGGGATTGACAGAGCCATTGAGGGGTTGGATCAAAGCCCTTGATCCTCCTTCATTACAGGGAGCTATGAAGAAGGCACGTGATATGGAGATGGCAGTCCCATCCAATAAATTTAATGCCAAAGGTACTTCTTCTAGAGACCATAAGCACTCCCACGGGGATACGGAGAGACCAGATTTTAACATAGATAAATTTGGGGTAAAAAATGATTCAAAGGCCAATCCAACAGCACCATCTTTGGATCATGAGGCGCTTAATGATCTACACAGGAAGAAGATTTGCTTCTACTGCAAAGGTCCATATGATATCCATCACGATTGTCCTTTGAGGCCTAAGGGCAAGGCGAATCGTATGATGTGGATATATTATGAGGATTCTGATTCTGAGGATTCCGAACAGAATAACAGTCCTGAGGGGGCAGAGGCAGAGGCTTCAGGGCCTAATACAGAGGCAGAGTTAGAGCTTCACCTACAGGAGGCACGCATATCCAGCATTCAGTCGGATGAGTCATTCATACTCCGTGGAGTTTTGGCAGGGCAGAAGGTTATCACCCTTCTTGATATAGGGGCCACACATAATTTCATAGATGCTAGATTTGTGGAGAAGCGTGGACTCACTACCGTAGATTTTGAGGGCATCAGTGTTAAGGTAGCCGATGGTCACACTCTTAAGTGTGAGCGTATGATTAGAGACCTCCCATTGCGCTTGAACAACTATGAGTTCAAGGCTGATTATTATGTGGTAAATATGGGGGATATAGACTTAGTCTTGGGTATGAAGTGGCTTCATTCATTTGAGGAAGTTACTCTTCGTCTCAAGGACATGGAGGTTCTCTTTAATGTTGATGGGACAACACATATTCTTAAGGCAATACGGGGCAGCAGCTTCAGATATATGTTTTTTCATCGGATGGAGGTACCTATACCACATAACATGATGGAGGGTGATGACGAGAGCACATTGGCACCAACACAGGAGAGGTATGAGGACGAGCTTGGTCTTGAGGTGAGTTCAGTTCAGGAGTTGTCACATGTGGTGAGGACTCAACTTTCTGTTACAGTCGGGACACAGGTTGATGATGATATGACTATGTCTAGCCTTCACAATCCAGTTTTAGATGTTATTCAGGTACGGAGTTTGCTTGCAGATTTTCATTTATGGATTGGATGTTGGGATGGACATGGCATGGGGTTCATGTTAATTGACAGTGGTGGAGATCCTAACTACATTTGGGATCCAGGTGGGTTGATTGATTTGTCATTCAGTGATTGCTTGAGGGCAAGCAATTCCAGGAGGGGCGGATTGTCATGTCCCCTTTTCAATTGACATGTTCTGAGTTCATGGTTAGCCTATTATGCGACCTTCGTAGGCTAATAAGATGGATAGAGGGTCATAATGGAGCTTGGCTCGACTTTGATTCACAGGATTTCTTCATTTGATTTTCATTCAGGGTATTTCAGACACATTTGGCCTGAGCTCCTACTTTTTAGGGATATTTGATATGCAGCAGAGTGCCTTTATTGTGGCATGGTTATGTGCGGAATCACTCCCTGATTCACTAGCTTCGATCGGTTCGTGGATCTGACATGTATTGAGGGAGATATTAATATTTGATTGATTTAATCAAATATTAATTATTTAGCCTAATTTTAATTAGAAACCCTAATTCTAATTTAAGAAACCCTAATTAGGGCAAGCATATCTTTTTGGAGGGTATAAGGGTTTCTCATGGAGGCCATTGAGGATTATGCTATTGATTATTGATATTGATTTTGAGAATTTCTTCTGTGAAGACTGAGCCTAGGGTTCAAGGATTCCATTTGCATTGGAGAACGTTCCCTCTTCAGTGTGTGCAATTAAGAGGCTGTGGAATATCAGCTGATCTATTGCCAAAGTGTGAGATAGCTTCATCCAAAAGTTATCACAGAATTTCAGGTTTGAGAGATAACTTCACACAGAAGTTATCACAGATATTCCAAGTATTCTTTTATTCTTGTTTTGATTCAATAAATTATACAGCTAGAGATCTTCTGTGCTAGAAACATATATTTCAGATCAGGGGTTGAAAATAGGGAAGTTGTGCTTAATTGGCAGCTGTACAAAGTCCGTACAGGTCCGTACTGATCCGCTCAGGAACCGACCTCGGCAGACGGAGGGTTGCAGTGACCGACATCGGTCGACTGAAGACCGACGTCGGCAGAAACGACCGATAGAGACCGACGTCGGCGAGATATCGACCGACGACGGCGACTGTGTGTCGACACAGAAGGGCCGAGACCTTCCAAAATTCAATTTTCACTTCCAGTTTTGATAAGCCAGGGTTTTTAAGACTGTATTCCATATTTATATGCATGTGAAAGGACTGCAATTGTAATAGTTTAGAAGGACAAGTGATACAATCTATAATTTGTTATTAAGAGACTATATTATTGTGATCATTCTGAATTTATTCAACAGAAGTTATATCTTGTTCAGAGTTTTTTGTGTTGCTATATTTCCTGTTTTGGAGGGGATATTCAGAGTTTTTTGTGTTGCTTTATTTGAGGCTTATTTGAGTGATTTAAATTTGGAATTTCAATATAATACATTTGGGAACAAGCAAAAGCCACTATATCCACCATCAAGTTATTGGATAGAATTATTATGGAAGAGGAGGTATAAGTAAGGATTGAGTATGGATGATGAGAGATAGTGAGGGAATATTTAGGTATAATGATGGATAATTAGAGTTAATGAGGGAGTGATTAGGGATGATGAGGTATAGTAAAATTCAATGAGGGAGTGATTAGGGAAAATGAGGTATGAAGGAGTGATTAGGGATTATGAATGAAGAGGAGGGAGTGATTAGGGATGATGAGGTAAAGTGAGGGTCAATGAGGGAATGATTAAGGATGATGAGGGAGTGATTAGGGACCCTCATCATCTATAATCACTCATTTATTGACCCTCACCATCTTTAATCATTCCCTCATCATCCCTAATCACTCCCTCATTGCCCCTCACCTTCCTTCATCATCCTTCATGACTCTTTAATCATCCCTTATCATCCTTAATCACTCCCCCTCATCCCTCATAATCCCTAATCATTCCTTCCTCATCCTAATTCACCCTCACCATCCCTCATAGATATTAAGGTAAACATATAGTTAGTTTTTTTGTTTTTTTGCCTTCTAGATTGTTTGTTGGCATTTTTAAGAGTCCTAGGTTTGTCAAAATTGAAGTTTACAAACTACTCACTTTAAATTCAAGTCAAAGTAGTGTTTTTGGGAAGCATAGGTCACATTGATGACATGGGCACATCAAGCACCACTTTGTGTTAATTTTACTTATTTATCATCCCTACCTCATCCCTAATCACTTCTTCCCCATCCATAATCACCCATAATCACTCTCTCCTCATTCCTCATTGTCCCTAATTACTCCCTCATTGACCCTCACCATCCCTCCTCATCTCTAATCACTCCCTCATTTACCCTCATTATCCCTCATCATTCCTAATCTCTACATCATCCCTCATAATCTCTAATCATTCCCTCCTCATACCTAATAATATTTAATCACTCCATCCTCATCCCTCTTCATCCTTAATCACTCCCTCATTAACCATCACCATCCCTCATCATCCCTAATCACCCCATCATCATACTTAATAATTCCCTTATTGACCCTCTTTGTCCCTCATCATCTATAATCAGTAATCCATCATCCTTCATTATCCCTAGTCAATCTCCCCCCATACCTCATAATCCATAATCACTCCCTCCTCATCCTCATTTACACTCTCTATCCTTCATCATTCCCAATCACTCCCTCATAGTCCCTAATCACTACCTCATTTATCCTCATTGTCCATCATCATCCCAGTAATTCTTCATCATCCCTAATCACTCCCTCCTCATCCCTCCTCATCCCTAATCACTCCCTTTAATACCTTGATGATGCATGTAATGGCTTCCCGCTTATGCTTGATTAGATTATGTTACAACTCCAAATTTTACTCACTCAAATAAGGCCAAAAAAAAATCTTATTTCATTCATCCTATTTCACTCAAATAAGCAAATTAGAGATATCATAATAAATTAGGTATGACAATAACAAATATATATATCAAGAAGGAATCTTCCCTTGGCTTATCACATAAGTCATAACTAAGTAGGTAGTGAAAGGCTTGATTGATATAATATATTAATCTACTAGGGAGTGGGGGAAAACTTTACTATATTGATCTAGAGTTGGCACAGCCTATATTCACTATGATAAATATAGATATATGGGGTGACATGATCTAGATTCACTATGACTGGGGTGGCAAGATAGAGATATAGTAATAATAAATTTATCTATCAGAAGGTAAGCTTTCCTTTATATCCATGTCTTAATATAGAATCAAAGCCAAATTAGATAATAGGAAGGTAAACTTACCTTGATAGTTTCTCCTTACTCCCTTGTTATCCATCGAGAAGGCAATATTCCCTTGATATGTTATTAGGTGAATCAAAGCTAGATATCAAAAAGGCAAACTTCCCTTGCCTTATTCCTTCACATATATGAAGTAGGTAGGGAAAGTTTCCATTGCCTTAATAGGTATGGAAACTTTGAGATTGGGGTATGGCCTTTAGAATGGTAGTCCCCATATATATATGGTGGGACCCCCATTCCTATGATATCCTTTGATATATTTTATTGGGGACTAAGGAATACTCAGAGTATAGTAAGGATCTGTTTTGGCCTTTAGGGCCATCGATCCATGCCTAAACTCTAAGTGGCCCCTCCTTGATACTCTATATTAAGGCATATTCCCATCATTCCTTTAATATATAAATTTGGGTATAGATTGAGTTGGGTTTAGAAACACACTCTAGTGGATACTAGATTGGAACACACTATTGAATTGGTGACTATCTACCTATCTATCTATAAATTTGGTCTACTATGAACATACTTTTAATGACATATAGATAAAATGAGAAGTCAACTATGGGGATGGGATTGGATTTCTCCACTAATGTCCTATCACCCCTATCTATATAGATATAAATTTGGATTCTTAACTCTAGGATTGGGGTTCTTAAATGCCAAAATATTAATTTATATATGTAATTAATATAGTTTCATCCCATCATTTGCTTGATTTATTGCCTATTTAGTCTAATTAGGGGCTTTGGATACAAACACTCTCCATAATCTAGCCATGGATCACCATATAGATCTTTAAACCCCACCAAATAGTCAAATGATATCTTCAAATTCCTTATTTGAGTGAAAGAGGATGAATGAATGAATATTTTATAAGGGCCTTATTTGAGTGAGTAGAATTTGTAACTAGAATATAATATAATCTAACATAAGTAGGAAGCCACTGCATCCACCATCAAGGTATTAGATGGAGTGATTAAAGATGAGTAGGGATGAGGTGGGAGTGAGTAGAGATAATGATGGATGATGAGGGAGTCATAATGGATGATGATGAATGATGAGGTTAAATGATTAATTGATTAGTGAGTATGAGGGAGTGATTAATAATGATGAGGTATGGGGAGGTTTAATGAGGGAGTAATTAGGGACAATGAGGGATTATGAGGGAGTGATTAGGGATGATGAGGAATGATGAATTACTGATTAGGGATGATGAGGGATGGTGAGGTTCATTAAAGGAGTGATTAGGGACAATTAGGGAGTATTTGGATATGATGAGGGATGGTAGGGGTCAATGAGAGAGTGATTAGGTATGATTAGGGATGATGAGATATGATGAATCAGTGATTATGAATGATTAGGGATGGTGAGATTCAATGTGGGTGTGATTAGGGAGGATGAGGGAGTGATTATAGATGGTGAGGGATGGTGAGGGTCAATGATGGAGTGATTAGGGATGATGAAGGATAGTTAAGGAGTGATTAGGGATGAGGGATGCATGATGAGCAAGTGAAATTAACACAAAATGGTTGTTTGATGTGCATAAGTCATCAATGTGACCTATGTTGTCTAGATCATACCACTTGGGCTTTGAATTCAAAGAAAGTGGTTTGTAAACTTCATTTTTTACAAAACCAAGGACTCTTAAAAATTTTATCAAACAATCTAGAAGGTATGAAAACTTAAAAAATGACTATATTTTTACCTAAAATGGACATCAATTACAAAATTTATGCCCTAAAATCCTTAGGTTTAATACTTAAAGCCTAAAAATGCCTAAGTACTAACCATATTGGATTTTTAAAAACATTTTCCCATGTCATAAGGTGTACAGTTATGAAAATAAATCTATTAGATGTAGAGTGACCCTAATCTCTTATATTTACTAAAATAAATTTAAAGTATAACTTATACTTAACATTTATTGTATTAAATCATTTGCCCCTTTTAGTTAAACCATTCTACACCATCCAATGTGTATTTTATGATTTTTTGTTGCAATGTAAAAGGAATGTGTACATCTTCCTTTCACATTGCAAGGAGAAAGTCTTTTATTTTTTTTTATGTAATGTAAAACGAATGTGTATGTGTTCCTTTCACATTACACAGAGAAAGTCTTTTCTAATTTTTTTTAAAATGTAAAATAAATGTGTATGTGTTTAGGTTCAATTATCCTAAGACTATTTTGAAATAACACGTATGCATTATGGACATTATGTGTATGCATTATGTTTATAATGCATATGCATTAGAGTAAATGTCCATATAATTGTCCCCCAACTCCATGCACTTTCCCTAATCTAGAAGGATTGTTTTTTCAACCCTATGGACCACATAAGACCACAAATCAGGGGTAAGGCTATTAATAAAAAAAGAATTCTAAGGAATTTAAACTGAATTCCTGGTAGAATCCATTTCCACTAATACTCTTTTAACTAGGGGATTTTGGAGAAACGGACCTGCAAAAACATTAAGTCTTTTGCCATTGTATGAAAGACCTAGAAGCAAGGTAAAAAGTGTTATGGAATTCCATAGTATTTTTAACATAATCTTATTCCTCCTAAAGGGTGAGAAAGGAGTCATCTAAAAAGTGTCCATTAATAAGTTAACGGTTTGAATTGGGGAGGGAGATACCCTTAACCAAACCCCTAAAGCATAGTTATCCAAAAAATAGCTAAATCCCTTAGCCGCCAACACATAAAGAGAGGGATGTTGGATCATTTATGATTCACAGTTATGTTTATTACTTGATTTATGTTTTATTATTAAATTAATTAAATAAACTTTTTAGTGGGTTTATTGGTTCATGTGAATTTTGGTTGAGTCCTTTAACCACCTAGTAAAAATTTATAATTTTTTTAAATTTCTCTATAAATTCATCTCTAAATAATACAAAATTACATTTTTGTCACAAAATTTGTTTAAAATGTAATTATTTATCTTTTACTTGTGTGTCCTCTCCCATTCCTAGAGAAAATAGTGATATCAAATAAATGTCTTGAAATATTTGAAAGTAATCTAAGGAGTTTTGGAAGCAATATGACTTTTTTGTGAAATTGTATGCCCTATGAAGCAAATGATATGGCTTTTTTGATTGCATATGCCCTAAAAATTAGACTTGTACAACCATTTGTAGTCATATATAACATTATATGGAATTCACAACAATTTTAAGTAGTTCTAAGCATGGTTGGCATCATCCAACAACATAATGGTATTTGATGCAATATTTTGGCATTTGTAATAGTCCTGTAGCATGAATTACATAATTATGGCACATAAATATGTTTAATAACTCTAAAATTTTACTCTTTTCACATTGGAATGGATCCCACAAAATTCTAATTGTAGTTTTAACTCAGTGAATATCTGGATGAAATAATTTTACATGCAAATATATCTATATTTTATTTTTAAAAATTAGGAATACAATTTAAAAGAAAAATATTCCTTTGGTATTTTTAAATTAATTCTATAGGAGTCGGTTACAAAGATTTTAGAGGTCACATGCAAAAAAAATAGGTCAAGTTTTCAAACCACCAAAGCATTTCATTTGATCGCATTTATCATTATGAAAATTGAACTGTGACACTTTTTTTGACAAATCATTGTTTTATCTAAAGGTGGTCATGTGACTAATTGATTTATAGGTTTTTAAACATTGTAGACATAATAAAATGTTTTATTTTATATTTTGAAGCTTATCTATGAGGTTTTTGTGACAAATATATTAAACATGATGCATAAAATTGTTGGAGTATTGTCAATGATGTCATGGAAGTGCCTTAGTAAGTGGATGAAGTGATTTGATAGCCTAAGTAGCAATGAAAAAGTGTGAAATGTGCTTGTTCAAGTGTGCTTGTAGTTGACCTGATTGATCTTCAATTTTGTCATGGTTAGAGATGATTAGGGATGAGTATGGAGTATTTAGCATGGGAAAGAGGTCCCTAATATGTTTTTTAAGCTTTGAGTGCTTATTTACAGAAGTATAATTCATTTGGTTATCCATAGTTTTCATCTAGACACTTTGGGTCTAGTGGCAGAAAATTTGAGTAGGCAATTTGATGACATCACCATTACCACGTGTGGATGAGTTAGGGGGAATTGGTCATATGGTTGTGATCACATTTGTACCTAGTTTTTATACACTAAATATCTAATGATTTTCCTAAGTATAGTCAAATATATGTGGGTACAAAGTTGGGCTCCCAAGTATTTTGATAATGTTTTCCCATAGCCAAATTTGCAAAGTGGCAAGAAGAGCCAAGTAGGAATTTTTAAGGAGGCATATCTCACACATGTGGATGTTTCAATAGAAACTGATCATATGAGTTTATTCATTTTTATGCCTAATTTATTTGTGCTAAATTTTAGATCATGCGTTGAAGTGCAGCAAAAGTTATACAAGAGCAAAGTAGGTCTCCCAAATAAATTCTAAGCATAGTTGGCTATATGATAGAAGATTTTGAGAAAGCATTTTAATGGTGTTATATATCACACATGCAAAGGTTTTATGAGATACTTAGTATATGAATGAATTATGTTATGTGAGGAGATCATATGGTCCAAAGTTGATATCATGCATCTAATATCAAAATAAGTTATTAGGGTTCAAAAATGGCTACTCAGATAGATAAGCAAGGTTCCCATACTTAGTCATTTCTGCACAAGTTAAAGTTTGAGTAAGATCGATGATGCACATTAATCCAAGATGTTAGGAAGTAGTGAGATGAAGATAAGTTCCCAGTGTTTAATGACTAAGCAAAACTATGATATAAGGATTTAACGATAATCAGGTGTTTGTATAGATTGATCGAATGGTAAACATTGATAGTTAATTAACTGGTTGATCCACAGAGATCGATTGAATATGTTGAGTCAAAATTTCAAGATTGAATGAGATGAGGTCAAAGTGATTGAGATTTAACATTTGAACATTTGTGCCCATGTATTAAATTTTAAAAAAGATCGATGGTGTAAGATTGATCTAAAGCTAAGAGGACATGAGATGCGAGCAAAGTCGTCAAAGTTTAACTGTGGCCATTGTCATTAAAATATTTAAATTTAATAGAGGAAAAAACTAGAGATATGTATTTTGTCCATATATTTTGATAGAATTTGAATTTGCTAGTGCTGTACAAATAAAAGATGAAGAGGAATCCATATTGCATCTAATGAACCTAATTTCAAGATTTTGAAGTGTATATAGTCAAAGATATTATTTTTTAAAGTTGACTATGTGTTCATGCTTATTTTTCAAATGACTTGAGAAGGATATTTGAGCTCATTTTGATGTTGTTTTGATGTCTCATGATGACTTTTCTATTTGGGTGTATTTTAGACTCCATGAAGATGCTCTATGAGTATTTTAGAGGTGTGATCAATTTATCTTGAGTATGTACAATGTTTAAGAAGTTGACTCTATTTTTGGTAATGGTGTTCCTTTATATAAGGTCTTTGTTTGAGTTGTTGGTGCATACACAAAGGTGAGATAAGATGACTATGATCATTTGCATGCTCTATGAGTATTTTAGAGGTGTGATCAATTTATCTTGAGTATGTACAATGTTTAAGAAGTTGACTCTATTTTTGGTAATGGCGTTCCTTTATATAAGGTCTTTGTTTGAGTTGTTGGTGCATACACAAAGGTGAGATAAGATGACTATGATCATTTGCATATGTCAAAGGGGACATAAGGAGTTGACCCATGTATTTAAAATTGGTCATGTGTTCTTGTTTTGTTATATGATATGTTAAATGGGTAAATAGGTCTCCATGAGACCTATAAGAGCTACAAGGGCCTTATTAAAAGGTCTAGCTGCTTTAGGGTGACCCATAGATAGTATGGTCAACCTATAAATATTGTATTGAGTTGTGTCTTCATGTGAGAGATGCCTTAAGGGCTAAGGCATGCCTAATGTCTGACCAAGGTGTTGATTATCAAGTATTCTTTATAAATAGTGAAATCAAAGATGGTGATTTCTAGATGAGTGAGTGAGAGACTTGAAGAGAATGGTATGTGAGAGAGTTGGATAGTGAAGGAAATTGGAAGAGAGTGAGAGTGCCCAGCTATTGGGTTGATGAGAATATAATATTAAGGACTATGTGTATGATCTGTAGGTCATATTTCTAATGATAGTATAGTGATCTTGTAATTTAAAGTTGTGTGAAGAGATCTAAGTGTGCATATGAGGATTGTTTGAGTGCAAAAAGATATTTTGGCATGCATGTGTGAGAGGCTTGTATGAGTTATAGAGAGAGTTTGTCCAGTTATCAGATAACCAAGATTCCATCATCAGGTGTTGAAGACATCAGTTCTAAGGTGGAAGTGTTATTTTTAAGGAGGGTCTAAAGGACTTGATCTTCCTTAGGGGTAGTTTCTCCTTATGAAATAGTGTTTCACTAAATACCTTTGGTCAGAAGGATTTGATTAAGGTTTTAGGTTAGAAAGACTTAACCAAATAGGTGGTCATAAGGACTGAATCATCTTAAAGGTAAGTACTCCTTGTGGAACTATTGTTTCATTAAATGCCTTAGGTCGGAAGGACTTAACCAAGGTTCTTGATCAGAAGGAATTGATCAGTCTCTTGTTTATGATCTTATAAGATAGTATTACATGTGTTTTTAGGCTTGAGAGTAGGGTTTATTCCCCAAGAGGGTTTCCCATGTATATCTTGTGTTGTGTATGTGATCTTACATTATGTTCATTGTTCACTGCCATGAATGATATGTATGCTTCATGAATGATTGTTTTAAATGCTTAATTATTTGCAACGGTTTATAAATTGAATTGGATTATTTTACACCGCTGATTCACCCCACCCTCTCAGTGGATTGTACCTCTAATACTTGGTATCATAGCAAGGTATTTTGGTGAAGTCTTGACATCTTGAAGGTGATCCAAGGAACAATGGCTAGTTTGAATGTACAAGTTGGTTTTTTACTAAGTAATCACTGATGTTCAATAGATCCAGTTATGAATTTTGGAGTGCTAGGATGAAAACATACATTATATCCCTAGGTTTTGATGTATGACAATCTATTTTGGATGGTTATGTTGCTCCTACTATTCCTCCATCTATTTTCATAGACAAGAAACTATTTGAGAACAAATCTAAGGAAATAAATTCCATCACTTTTGGTCTTATAAAAACTAAGTTCACCAAAGTAATTCATTGCACATTTTCCAGGGAAATGTGGGATAAATTAAAGACTATGTTTGAAGGAGATTCAAAGGTTAAGTTGGAAAAGTTGTAGACTCGTCAAAGATAATTTGAGAGCCTCAAAATTAAATAAGAAGATTTTGTTACATCCTTTCTACAGAGAGTTGATGAGATTCTAAACACCATTAGAGGTCTTGGAGAAAACCTTGAAGAGGCTATTGTAGTTTAAAAGGTATTAAGGTCTCTATCCCAATTTTGATCCAAACGTATATTTTATAGAATAAATTCATGATCTTACTTAGTTGAAGATGGATAAATTGCATGGCACCCATATACCACCAAAGAAAGAAGCAGTATTCAAGATAGAGATGAAGCCAAAAAATAAGTTTAAAGTTAATAATCCCAAGGAGAATGACATTTTTGATATTGATGAGGATGAACTAATTGCTTTGTTTACAAGGAAATTAAAAATAGGTTCAAGCAAATATAAGGGTAAGCTACCTTTTAAATGCTTCAATTATGGAGAGGTAGGATGTTTTGCTAATAAGTGCCCTCATAAGTACAAGAAAGATATTGATGAAGATCATGATCAAGGTCATGATGATGGAAAGAGATATTTTGGGTCTAATCAAAAACAAAAGGGATTTAAAAGATCTAACAACAAGAAGAAGTATTCCAAAGACAAGAAGAGACTATACACCAAATAAGATTACAGTTAATCGAATGAGAGTGAAGATAGTAACTCAGAATTTAATTATGAATATGATGGTCTTATTAAATATGAATCTATGTTCATGGTTGAGGAAAGAATTTTATCACATTAGGAGTCTACTTGGACTGATTCAGATAATGATGAATATGAGGTAGACTATGAGACTGCATTGACAAATGCTCATGAAGAGCTAAAGATTGAGAAGAAGATAAATAAAAAGATGAAATTTAGACTCAAGGAATTTGAGGAGAAATTCATTGTGTTTGATTCAAGAATGGATGAAGATGTCAAGGAGCATGAAAATATGGTCAAACATCTTAGTTGTCAATTAGAAATCATGTCTACAAGCCTACAAGCTAAAGAAGGTGAATGTGCAAGATATGTTATTGAAAATGAGTCATTAAAATATGAGTTAGAGAAGGTATCTAATAAGGTAATGTCATTTGTGAGATTTTAAAAGAGATCAAGTGATCTAGACAACATTTTAAATTATCAAAAGCATACAAGTGATAAGACTAGTCTTGGATACAAAGAAGAAATAGATATTTCAACTCAAGATAAGATGAAGGCTAATGTGAACAAGGATAATCAACCTTTGAAGACACATCATTAGACAAGGAATGATGGTGAAAATAAATTAAATACAAATAAGATCAGACAGCCAAATGCCATGAGGTATATAAATTTCAATGGTTACTACTATACTTTTAATCATTTTGGGCATAGAACTAGAGAATGTAGAAGACCTATTAAGAATGAATTGGCATGGAACTATGATGGGGGTCATCAATAAAAGGTGTAATTAAGGTTAATTGCTTCAACTTTCATGATGTGGGACACTTTCAAAAATGTTATCCATTTAAGGTAAGACAAGTTGAGTTTGTTTCAAGAAATGTTTAGTGATATAGTTGTTATGACATAAAACACATTGCAAGATTTTGTCAAAATATAGAAAGGTAGAAAGAGATTTTTGTAAAAAATATGGTGTGATTCAACTATGAAAAAAGAGGTCATATTGCTAGGTTCTAAAATCAAAGGTCTACAAGTCATAATAGGTTCAATCAGGCTCCTAGAGTACATGGAAGAAGACAAGTTAACTCATGGATACCAAAGGTGGTAATTAGGAGTTATGATGAGTCTGTAGGTCCAATTAATATGTTTTTTATGTTAGAGAATGATTCTAAATTTGAAGAGTGTCAAGGCCTAACATTATCTAATCATATTGAGAATAAAGAGACCAAGCTCAAGGAAAAGACCAAGTTGTTGGTTGAAGCTAGTTCTGAGGTATGTATGGATCCAAGTGAACATCCTATTATTGTTGAAATAGTGCCTAGTGATGAAGATCCAAACTAAAAGGAATATTATTTAGATGAAAATTTATGCCATGAATTTATATTATCTTCATGTATTGATAATCCAATCATAGAAGAAAAGGAGAATGTTTTAGTAGTTGAGGAAGTTGTTTCTCTAAAACCAAAGAAGAAGAAGAACTATAAGTATCAATTAAGCAAAGATGAAGAAGAATATAAGGATTTATTTTTTTTTAGATCATTGAGGTATAGAGGGTGTCTTTATCTATGTTTCTTAAGAGACTCCTTTCAAGTGGAGAAGCAAGTATTGTTGTGGTGTTTTTTAGTTGGAACAGTTTACAAGGTTAGATTGAAGATTCCTAGATGGCAAAGGAGGATTTGTGATTTGTCAAGGTAATATTTTATATAGAAAGGTATATTGACCTTATTTTAGCATACTCTAGGTGGTTGTGTGATATGAAGGTATGTTGAAGTCAAATTGAAGTTTTTTGTTTGCTCTCAGGTTTCTTAGTTTATGCTTATGAATATATAGGTCCTAAAATGGGTTATAGGAATTTAAGGTTACCAATGGTGTGGAAGCTCAAATCTTGGTCCAGAAGTGTATAATGGTTGTCTCTAGGTGTATAAGAAGTTTTAGAGGTGGAGATTGACTGGAAGGTGTTGTGTTGACTTTGTTTGTTTTAAGATTTTAGGGTTTTGGGCTCTGCTAGAAAAATGGTTTTCCTTATGAGTTGAGGTTTGAGGATTCTTAATATGTTTAATTGGCCAAATGGGTTTTCAAATCAAGGTTCATCAAGATTTTAAGTTTTGTGGTTCTCAAGTTATTCAATATTTTGTCAAGTGAGAGCCCTAATTAGGTAGTAAGTTTGTGAAGGAATTATGTTGCAAAGGAGGATGTTTCAAATTGGTGTGCTCAAGGAGACATATAAGAGTGCTCTAGATATGAATATTTAGGTCTTGAATTTGTATCTATAGAAATTTTTAGGCTCTACAAGTTCCAGGCAGGGATAAAAGGAGGCTAGATAGGCCTAGTTTGAAGAAGAGTGTTTTTTTCTCAGTTTCTCCAAAAGGGGTAAGGTATGATAATTTCAAGGTGAGTTCTCAATTTGGTTCAATGCATGTTTTCTATTTGGTATATTGTAGATGTAGAGTTGGTTGTCATGGAAGTGTCTTGAGAAAAATGGTTGGTAAGCCTACATGGTGGTTCCTAATGGTGTGTGGAGATCTGAAGATGCTCAAGTGATGCAATTGATCATAGTTCTTAGGGGGAGTCCCTTTTAGATGTTTCTTGATGTGTTTCCATCAGGTTTATGTGGTTTTTTATGTTATTTCTTCATTGATTGCAATGCTTAGTTGAAGAAGAGTGTTGGCATAGAGCATGAGGAAAGTGTCAAGGCAAAAAGAGTGAGGCTTAAGGTAAGGGGGAGTTTGTATCATATTTATAAGGTGGTCCTTTCCTATTTTATAGTATTTTTGGGTCCTTAGAATTAGTTTGTGCCAATTTTGTCATTGTGTCAAAGGGGGAGAAAATTCCTATTGTGGGAGTGCTTGAAGAGAAATAAGGTGAGTTGTATATTTATATATATGATGTTTACTTACATCAATGATAAAAGGGGATATTTTAAAAGTATTTTCAATGATGTTATGGTGATGTCACTTAGGTCTCCTAGTAAGTGGATGAAGTGTTTTGATATCCTAATTAATAATGACAAAGTGTGCAATGTGTTTGTTATAGTGTGCTTGTAGTTGGCTTGGTTGATATTTAGTTTTGGCATGGTTAGAGATGTTCAGGGATGAGTATGGAGTATTGATGATGTGAAATATGTCCCTAATATTTTTTTAAGCTTTGAGTACTTATGTGCATAAGTGGAATTCATCTAGTTATCCATAGTTTTCATCTAGAAACTTTGGCTTTAGTGGCAAAAAAATTGAGTTGGTAGTTTGATGACATCAACATTTCCACATGTGGATGAGTTAGGGGAGTTGGTCATATGGTTGTGATCACATTTATACCTAGTTTCTATGTACTAAATCTTAGGTCGTGCACCTAAGCACATTCAAAGATATGCAGGCACAAATTTGGGCTCCTAAGCATTTTGACAATGTTTTTCTATACTTAGCCAAATTTGTAAAGTGGCAAGAAGAGTCAAGTAAGAATTTGGATAGAGGCATATCTCCTACATGTATAGATTTCAAGAGAAACTGATCATATGGGTTTGTTAATTTTTATTCCTAGTTTATTTTCACTAAATTTAAGATTATGCACTGAAGTGCAGCAAAAGTTATGCAGGAGCAAAGTTGGTCTCCCAGACAAATTCAAAGCATAGTTGGCCCTGTGATAGAAGATTTTGAGAAGGCTTTTTAATCATGTTATATCTTGCACATTTGAATATTCTAGGAGATTCATACTATATGAATGGATTATCCTATGTGAGGAAATCATATCATCCAAATTTGAGATTATGAGTCTAAGTGTAGAGTAAGTTATCAAGGATCAAAAATAAATACTCACATAGATAAGCAAGGTTCCCATAGTCATTTTTGCACAAGTTAAAGCTTGAGAAATATCAACATGCACATTGCTCCAAGATGTCAAGAATAAATGAGATGAGGATAGGTGATTGATGTTTAATGATTGATCAAAGGTATAGGATAAGAATCTAATGGTGAGCAAGTTTTCATATAGATTGATCAAATAGTGAGCATTGATAGTTGAAGACCTGATTGATCCACAGAGATTGATGGAGCATGTTTGATTAACATTTCAAGATTACATAAGATGAGGTCAAAGTGATTTAGCTTTAACATTTGAGCATTGGTGCCTACACATTAAAGTTTTGAAAATATCAATGATGTGAGATTTATCTAAATCTAAGAGGACACGAGATGTTAGGAAAGTGGTCAAAGTTTAACTATGACCGTTCTCATTCAAATATTTCAATTTAACATACAGAAAAACTAGATCTCTATATTTTATCCATAACATTTGATAGAAGTCAAAAAAAATTGTGTTGTAAAAAATGAAGATTACGAGAACTCCATGGCGCATCTAATAAACCTAATTTAAAGATTTGGAAGTGTATATAGTCAAAGATATTAATATTCAAAGTTGACTGTGTGTTTGTGTTTATTCTATAAATGACTCGAGAAGGATAGTTGAGCTCATTTTGATGTTATTTTGATGTCTTATGATGACTTTTATATTTGGAAGTATTTTAGATTCCATGAGGATAATCTCTGAGTATTTTGGAGGTGTGATCAATCTATCTTGAGTATGAACAATGCTTAATAAGTTGATTGTATGTTAGATAATGGTGTTCCTATGTATAAGGTCTTTGTTTGAGTTTTTTGAGAATAAACAGAGGTGAGATAAGATGACTTTAATCATTTGAGGATGTAGAAGGGGGCATAAGGAGTGGACCCATGTATTTAAAAGTGGTCCTATGTTATTGTTTTGTATGATGGTTTGTTAAATGGGTGAATCAGTCTCCATGAGACCTATAAGAGGTAAAAAGGCCTTATTAAAAGGTGTAGCTTATTAAGGATGACCCATAGACGTTATGGTCAATCTATGAAGATTGTATTGAGTTGTGTGTTTATGTGAGAGATGCCTTAAGGGCTAAGGCATACTTAATGTCCAACCAAGGTGTTGATTATCAAGTATGATCTATAAATAATGAAATCAAAGATGGTGATTTCTAGATGTGTGAGTGAGAGACTGAGATAAAATTGAAGAGACTACTATCTGAGAGAGTTAAAGAGCGTGGGAAAGTAGAAGAGAGTGAGAGTGCTTAGTTTTTGGATTGATAAGAGAAGAATATTAAGGACTGTATGTATGATCTACAGGTCATGTTTATGATGACAGTATAGTTTTCTTATAGTTTGAAGTTATTTTAAGAGATATAAGTTTGCATATGAGGACTATTTTAGCGAAGAAAGAGAGAAATTGTGTAGGAAAGTAGAGGAGAGTGAGATTGCCTAGTTGTTGGGTTGATGAGAGAAGAATATTAAGGACTATATGTATGATCTACAAGTCATGTTTATGATGATAGTATAATGTTCTTATAGTTTGAAGTTATGTGAAGAGATATAAGTTTGCATATGAGGACTATTTTAGCGAAGAAGGATAGAAATTGTGGCATGCCTATGTGAGAAGCTTGTATGAGTTATAGAGAGAGTTTGTTCATTTGCTAGATAATCAAGAGGTCCATCATTAGGTGTTGAATACATCATTTCTAAGGTGGAAGTGTTCTTTTTAAGGAGGGTCTAAAGGACTTTATCTTCTTTAGGGGTAGTTGTTCCTTATGGAACAGGGTTTCATTAAAGACCTTTGGTCAGAAGGACTTGATCAAGGTTATAGGTAATAAGGACTTGACCGAATAGGTGGTCAAAAGGACTTGATCATCTTAGGGGTATGTGTTCCTTATAGAACTAATACTTCACTAAAGTCCTTAGGTTAGAAGGACTTGACCAAGGTTTTTGATCAGGAAGACTTGATCAGTCTCTTGTTTGTGATTATCTTATAGGATAGTAGTCCATGTGTTTGTAGGCTTGAGAGTGGTTTTTATTCCAAAAAATGGTTTCTCATGTAGATCTTTTGTTATGTATGTGATCTTGAATTATGTTCATTGTTCACTATTATGAATGATTTATATGTTTCATGAATGATTGTTTTGAATGCTTAAGTATTTGTAAGGATTTGGAAATTGAATTGGATTATTTTACACCACTGATTCACCCCCCATCTCAATGGATTATACCTCTAATAATTGGTTCAGATCAAGGTCCTTTGGTAAAGGCTTGACATATTGAACGTGATCTAAGGTACAATGGCTAGTCAAAATGTGTAAGGTGGGTTCTCTACCAAGTAAGAACCGATGTTCAATATATCCAATTATGCATTTTGGACTACTATAATAAAGACATAAATTATGTCCCTAAGGTTTGATGTATGGAAATCTATTTTGGATGGTTATGTTGTTCCTGCTATTCCTCCATCTGGTGTAGTAAATAAGAAGCTATTTGAGAACAACTCTAAGGCAATGAATGACATCACTTATGGTCTTAAAGAAACTAATTTCACCAAATTAATTCATTGCATATCTACCAAGGAAATATGCGATAAATTAAAGACTATTTTTGAAGGATATTCAAAGGTTAAGTTGGCAAAGTTGTAGACTCATCAACGAGAATTTGAGTGCCTCAAAATGAAAGAACAAGATTCTATGGCATCCTTTGTGCAAAGATTTGATGAGATTGTAAACACCATCAGAGGTCTTAGAGATAACCTTGAAGAGGCTACTTTAGCTCAAAAGGTATTAAGGTCTCTATCCCTCAAGTTTGATCTAAAAGTATCTGCTATAGAAAAAAGTCACGATCTTAATCAGTTGAATATGGATCAATTGCATGGCACCCTTAATGCATATGAGATGAGAGTAAATGATGATATACCACCAAAGAAGGAAGCAACATTCAAGACAGAGATGAATTCAAATAAGAAGTTCTAAGGTAAGAAACCTAATAAGGATGACATTTCTGATATTGATGATGATGAATTAATTACTTTGTTTGCAAGGAAATTGAAAATAGGTTCAAGCAAATATAAGGCTAAGTTGCCTTTCAAATGCTTCAATTGTGGAGAGGTGGGACATTTTGCTAATAAGTGCCCTCATAAGTTCAAGAAAGATATTGATGAAGATCATGATCAAGGTCATGATTATGGTAATAGATATTTTAGGTATAATGAAAACAAAAAGGGATTTAGAAGGTTTGAATCCAAGAAGAAGTATTCCAAAGACAAGAAGAGTCTATACACCAAAGAAGATTACAGCTCATTAGATGAGAGTGAAGATGGTAACTCAAAATTTGGTCATGAAGATGATGTCTTACTGAAGATGAAGCTCCGCTCATGGATAAGGAAGGAAGTTGCTCACATCAGAGGGAATCTACTTGGAGTGATTCAGATAATGATGAAGATGAGGTGGACTATGAGACTATATTGACAAATGTTCATGAAAAAATGAAGATTGAGAAGAAGATCAATAATAAGATGAAATCTAAACTCAAGGACTTTGAGGTGTAATTTTTTGTGTTTGAGTAAATATTGGATGAAGATGCTAAGGATCATGAAGATATGGTCAAGCATCATAATTGTTAATTGTAAATCCTATCTACAAGCCTAAAAGATAAAGAAGATGAATGTGCAAGCTATGTAATAAAAAATGAGACATTAAAATCTAAGTTAGATAAGGTATTTATTAAGGTAATGTCATTTGTGAGATTTTAAAAGAGCTCAAGTGATCTAGACAACATTTTGATTAGTCAAAATCATAAAAGTGATAAGACTAATATTGGATACAAAGAAGAACCAAAGACTGTAGCTCAAGACAACATGAAGAATAATGTGAACAAGGAAAATAAACCTTTCAATACAAATCATCAAACAAGGAATGATGGTGCAAATAGATTGAAGACAAAATAAATCAAATAGCCAAATGCCATGAGGTATGCAAATTTTAATGGTTATTGCTATACTTGTAATCAGTTTGGGCATTTAGCTAGAGAATGTAGAAGACCTGTTAAGAATGAATTTTCATGAAACTATGATGGGGGTCATCAGTCAAAAGGTGTAATTAAGGTTGAGTGATTCAACTATCATGATGTGGGACACTTTGTAAAACATTGTCCATTTAAGGTAAGAGAATTTTAGTTTCCTTCAAGAAATGTTAAGTGTTACAGTTGTTATGACATAGGATAGATTTCAAGATTTTCTCCAAATATAGAAAGGCAGAAATAGCTTTTTTCAAAAAATATGGTGTGATTCAACTGTGAACAAAGAGGTCACTTTGCTAGGTTATACAATCAAAGGCCTATAGGTTATAATAGGTTCAATCAACCTCTTAGAGATTATGGAAGAAGACAAGTTAACTCATGGATATCAAAGGTGGTAAGTAGGAGTTATGATGAATCTGTAGGTCTAAGTAATATGTTTTCTATGATGGAGAATGCTTCATAATTTGAAGATTGTCAAGGGCTCTCATTATTTGCTCATATTGAGAATAAAGATACCAAGCTCAATGAGAACACCAAGGTGTTGGTTGAAAGTAGTTCTGAGGTATGTATGGATCAAGGTGAACATCCTATTATTGTTTAATAAGTGCTTGGTGATGAGAATCTAAGCTATAAAGAAGATTTTTTAGAAGAAAAGGTATGCCATGAATCTATGTTGTCTCCATATATTGATAATCTAATCATAGAAGAAAAGGAGAATGTTGTAGTAGTTGAAGAAGTTGTTTTTGTAAAACCAAAGAAGAAGAAGAACTATAAGTATCAATTGAGTAAGGAGGAAGAGGAATATGAGGACTTTTTTGTTTTATATCATTGAGGTATAGAGGGTATCTCTATCTATGCTTCTTAAGATACTCTTTTCAAGTGGAGAATCAAGTGTTGTTGTGTTTTTCAGTTGGAATAGTCTACAGGGTAAGATTGAAGGTTCCCATATGGAAAAGGAGGATTTTTGATTTGTCAAGGTAATATTTTTGCATAGAAAATTTTTTTGACCTTATTTTAGCATACTCTAGGTGGTTTTGTGATATGAAGGTATGTTGAGGTCAAATTGAAGTTTTTTGTTTTCTCTCAGGTTTCCTAGTTTATACTTATGATATGCAGGTCCTAAAATGGGTTATAATAAGTCAAGGTTCCTAATGTTTTGGAAGCTCAAATATTATTCCAAAAGTTTATAATGGTTGTCTCTAGGTGTATAAGAATTTTTAGAGGTGGACATTGACTGGAAGGTGTTGTGTTGACTTTGTTTGTTCTAAGATTCTAAGGTTTCAGGCTCTAATAAAAAATGGTTTGCCTTATGATTTGAGGTCTTAGGTTTCTTAATATGTTTAATGGGAAAAATGGGTTGTCAAATCAAGGTTCACCAAGATTTTAAGGTTTGTGGTTCTCAAGTTATTCAATATTTTGTCAAGTTAGAGCCCTAATTAGGTAGTAGGTTTGTGAAGGAATTATGTTGTAGAGGATGAGATTGTTGTTGAAAATTGGTGTACTCAATGGGGATTATAAGAGTGCTCTAGATATGAATATTTAGGTCTTGAATTTGTATCTATAGAAATTTTTGGGATCTGCAAGTTCCAGGTAGGGCTATAAGGAGGCTAGATAGGCCTAATTTGAAGAAGAGTGTTTTTTTTTCTCAATTTCTCCAAAAGGGGTAAGGTATGATATTTTCAAGGTGATTTCTCAATTTGGTTCAGTGCATGTTTTCTATTTGTCATAGTGCAGATGTAGAGTTGGTGGTCATGGAAGTGTCTTGAGAAAGAAGGATGGTAAGCCTGCATGGTGGTTCCTAATGGTGTGTGGAGATTTGAAGATGATCAAGTGACATAATTGCTCAAATTTATTATGGGGAGTCCCTCTTATATGTTTCTTTATGTTTTTCAATCATATTTATATGGTTTTGTGTGTTCTTTCTTCATTGGTTGTAGTGCTTAGTTGAAGAAGAGTATTGGCATAGAGCAAGAGAAAGGTGTTAAGGCAAGAAGAGGGAGGATCAAGGTAAGGGGGAGTTTGTATCATCTTTATAAGGTGTTCCTTTCTTATTTTATATTTTTTTTAGGTCCTCAAGATCAGTTGGGGCCCACTTTGTCATTGTGTCAAAGGGGGAGAAAATTCTTATTGTGGGAGTGCTTGAAGAGAGAGAAGGTGATCTATATATTGTTATATGTGATGTTTGTTGACGTCAATGACAAAGGGGGAAATTATTTCATTATTTTTAATGATTTCATGGTGATTTCATGAAGGTGTCCTAGTAAATGAATTTACTACTTTGATATCCTAAGTAGCAATGACAAAGTGTGCAATGTGCTTGTTCTAGTGTGTTTGTAGTTAGTTTGGTTGATATTTATTTTTGCCATGGTTAGAGATGTTTAGGGATGAGTATGGAGTATTGAGCATGTGTAATATTTCCCTAATATGTTTTATAAGCTTTTATTTCTTGTGTGAATAATTGGAATTCATCTTGTTGTCCATAATTTTTATATAGCCACTTTGGGTCCAGTGGCAGAAAATCTAAGTAGGCAATTTAATGACATCACCATTACCACGTTCAGATGAGTTAGGGGGATTTGGTTATATGGTTGTGATCTTATTTTTACCTATTTTCTATGATCTAAATCTCAAGTCATGCACCTAAGTGTAGTCAAATATATGTGGGTGCAAAGTTGGGCTCCTAGGCATTTTGACAATGTTTTCCCATAACTAAATTTGCAAATTGGCAAGAAGATCCGAGTAAGAATTTTGATGGAGGCATATCTCGTATGTGTGGATGTTTCAAGATAAATTGATCATATGGGTTTGTTTATTTTTATGCCTCATTTATTTTCAATAAATTTCAGATCATTCACTAAAGTGCGGTAAAAGTTATGCAGGAGCAAATTTGGTCTCCAAGACAAATTCTAAGCATAGTTGGCTCTATGACAAAAGATTTTGAGAAGGAATTTTAATGGTGTTATATCTTTCACATGTGAATGTTATAGGAGATTATTAGTATATTAATGGATTATCCTATGTGAGAATATCATATCATCTAAATTTGAGAGCATGCATCTAATCGCAAAATAAATTATTAAGGTTCAAAAATGGGTGCTCAGGTAGATAAGCAAGGTTCCCATACTTAGTCATTTCTATACAAGTTAAAGTTTGATCAAGATTGATGATGTGCATTTCTCCAAGATGTCAGGAAGCAGTGAGATGAGAATAGTTTCCCAATGTTTAATGACTCAATAAAGGTACAAGATAAGGATCTACTGATGAGTGGGTGTTCGTACAGATTGATCAAAAAATGAGTGTTGATATTTAAAGACCTAGTTGATCTGCAGAGATCAATGGAGTGCATTGAGTCAAAATTTTAAGATTGCATGAGATGAGGTGAAATTGACTAAGGTTTAAAATTTGAGCACTGATTCTTATGTATTAAATTTTAGACAAGATCGATGGTGTGAGATTGATTTAAAGCTGAGAGGACACCAGATGCAAGAAAAGTGGTTGAAGTTTAACTATGACCGTTGTCATTCAAATATTTGAATTTAACACAAGAAAAAAATAGAGCTATATATTTTATCCATATATTTTAATAAAATTCAAATTTATTGGTGTTGTAAAAATAAAAGATGAAGAGGAATCCATGGTGCATCTAATGAACCTGATTTGAAGATCTGAAAGTGTGTACAATCAAATATATTAATGTTCAAAGTTGATTGTGTGTTCGTGCTTATTCTACAAATGACTCAAGAAGGATATTTGAGCTCATTTTGATGTTTTTTCAATGTCTCATGATGACTTTGATATTGTTGAGTATTGTAGACTCCATGAGGATGTTATATGAGTATTTTGGAGGTGTGCTCAATCTATCTTGAGTATGAACAATGCTTAAGAAGTTGACTATATGTTTGGTAATGGTGTTCTTGTGTATAAGGTCTTTGTTTGAACAAATACAGAGGTGATCTAAGATTATTGTGATCATTTTAAGATGTCAAAAAGGACATAAGGAGTGGACCCATGTATTTGAAATTGGTACAGTGTTCTTGTTTTGTTTGATGGTGTGCTAAATGGGTGAATAGGTCTGTATGAGACCTATAAGAGCTACAAGGGCCTTATTAAGAGGTGTAGTTGCTTAAGTATGACCCATATATTCTATGGTCAACCTATGAATATTGTATTTAGATGTGTCTTTGTGTGAGAGATACCTTAAGGGCTAAGTCATGCCTAATGGCTGACCAAGGTGTTGATTATCAAGTATGCTCTCTAAATAGTGAAATCAAAGATGGTGATTTCTATATGAGTGAGTGAAGGACTGAGAGAGACTTGAAGAGATTGGTATGTGAGATAATTAGTATGTGAGAGAGTTGGATAATGAAGGAATTCAAAGGAGAGTGAGAGTGACTAGTTGTTAGGTTGATGAATAGAGAAGATTAAGGAATTTGTGTATGATTTATAGGTCATGCTTTTTATGACAATATAGTGTTCTTACAGTTTGAAGTTGTGTGAAGAGATCTAAGTGTGCATATAAGGACTATTTTAGTGAAGAAGAAGAGAGATTGTGGCATGCCTATGTGAGAGGCATGTATGAGTTAAAGAGATTTTGTGTAGTTATCAGATAATTAAGCAGTCCATCATCAGGTGTTGAAGACATCAATTCTAAGATGGAAGTGTTCTTTCCAAGGAGGGTCTAAATTACTTGATCTTCCTTAGGGTCAGTTGCTCCTTGTGAAATATTGTTTCACTAAAGATATTTGGTTAGAAGGACTTGATCAAGGTTGTAGGTCAGAAGGACTTGACCGAACAAGTGGTCAAAATATCTTGATCATTTTAGGGGCAAGTGCTCCTTGTGGAACTATTGTTTCACTAAAGTCCTTGGGTGAGAAAGACTTGACCAAGGTTTCTGATTAGGACTTGATCAATCTCTTATCCATGATCATCTTATAGGATAGTATTCCATGTGTTTATAGGCTTGAGATTGGGTTTTATTACCCAAGAGGGTTTCCTATATAAATCTTGTGTTGTGTATGTGATCTTACATTATGTCATTGTTCACTGCTATGAATGATTTGTATGCTTCATGAATGATTTTTTTGAATGCTTAAGTATTTGTAAGGGTTTGGAAATTGTATTGGATTATTTTCCACCACTGATTCACCCCCCCTTCTCAATGGATTGTACCTCTAACAAAAGGTGCATTTTTTATGGAAACTAACACCTTCACAATGCAATTTTTTATAATGTCACCTCATACTTGTGGTATCAACGACCATCTCATCATTTACAGGTCCATTAGGATCCTTGTGATTGATAAAGTGTAAGTGTCACACTAGAGGTTAGAGGACTATTCCCCTTCTCCAGTTAGCTATTTTATCAGAATTTGGGTTTAATAATTGAATGGAAATTTTGGTATCAATAGTTTTTTTATTTCAATTCCATTTTTGGATTTCTATCCTTGATATTCATGACCTAGAGTGGAGAAGATTATTTGATTTTATTTCTCTCATTGCATTACTTATCACCTCTTACCTGATAGGGGAGAAGATATAGCATAAGTATTTGATTAGTCATCAATGACAATATGAGTTGATAGGGGTTGATATCACTAACAGTGTTGAGTAAAGGTCATCAACATTTGTTGGACACCATGGAGATGTGCCATATATAGTATAAGTTGGTCACTTTAATATGATTTTAGGTGGATCCTTATGTAGATTGATGTATTTAGATAATCCTTGATTGTGTTTTACTATATTATGATATGATGATCATAGGGAATGATCAGACCTTGGTTCTTTTATGTCATAACTTGTAGGGGAGGCTTCTATATGGAGTAGCATTGGTTTGGTCAATACCAAGATATACAGTACACCAGTTATAGTTATTTTAAAGTTTCCTTAATTACTTTTAGAGTCATTACTCAAATTATTTCATCTTCCATACCCATTTGGATCAAGGGGGAGTTTTTTGGGTCATTTATGATCCATGATTATGTTTATTTACTTGTTTTATGTTTTATTATTCAGGGAGATGTGTCATACATAATACAAGTTGGTCACTTTGATAGGATTTTAAGTGGAGCTTTATGTGGGTAGATGTAGTTGGACAAGTCTTGATTTTATTCTATAATAGTATAGTATAATAATCACATAGGATGAGTAGACCTTGGTCGTGTTCATTGGCCTTTTATGCCACAATTCATAAGGCATGCTTCTATATGGAGAAATATCAGTTTTGTTCAATATCAAGATGTAAAGTACACTAGTTACAATTTCTTCAGAGCTTATTTGATGAATTCAGAATCATTACTCTAGTTATTTCATCTTTCATGCCCTTTTATATCTAGGGGGATTTTTTTAGGTTATTTATGATCCATGATTATGGTTATTAACTTGCTTTATGTTTTATTAGTAAACTAATTAAATAAGTTTGTTAGTGGTTTGTTGGTTCATGATAATTTTCATTATGTTTCGTAACCACCTCATGAAATATTATAAATCTTTTCGCCGTATCTTTAAATTCATCTTAAAATAATATAACATTACATTTTTGTCAAAACTTTGTTTAAAATGTAGTTCTTCATCTTTTACATGTGTCCTCTCTCATTCCTAGAGTAAACAAGGGAGTGAAAGGGAAATCCTACCTAATAAAGTGATGAAGTTTAAAGCACCAATATTGAGTATCATTTATAGTGATATAGGCATTACTATCCTAAAATAACATATTGGTAGTTTGCACAAACCTAGGGCCAAACCCAAAAGCCTGAAGCATTGTTATAATGAAAGGCCACTCAATTAGATCTTATGCCTTTTAAAAATAAATCTTGATAAATAAAACCTTCCGAATGAAAGTTCTATTCCATTACATACCTTCCCAGACAATAATGAAATTATCCATAATGTGCCTATGATGAATAAACCATGTTTTCTCACTCCTAACAAATAAGGGGAGAAGGTGTTTAATTCTAATGGCAAGATCCTTAGCAATAATTTTATAAAATACATTAAGAAGGGTGATAGGCCTTGCGTTGGTAATAACTTGAGGATCCCCAACTTTATTAATAAAATTGATATTAACTTTATTTATGAGGGATCCTAAAGATTTAAACAAAATATCTTCATAATGGACTTTATAAAGATTATGACCCACAATATCCCCCAAGTTTTGATAGAACTCATAAGGAAACCCATCAACTCTTGGGGCTTTGTCATTTTACATTTGCATAACAACTTATTTAAGATCATTCAATTTGATAGGTCTATCACAATAAAATTAATGTGATTCATAGAGCTTGTACAAGACAACATCAAGGCATTTAGAGAATGCATTTTTGCAAGCAGGAGTGGAAGGTTGGGCTGAAAAGACACCATGATCATGATTTTTAAAAAATTGTAATATACTAGGAAATTTGTTAAATATAGATAAAGCATATTTAATGGATTTAATTTTGTCATCACTTATTTGGACTGAAGGAGAGAAAACATTTATTTGGTTACTTTATATCCAAATTTCAGCCAACATATCCTAGCTTTGAGTTATGCTCCTTTGGCTTTGTATGCCTCTTCAATTCATAGTTTATGTTTACAAATGGCTTGAGCCTGAAGGTGAGTATTAAAAGGTGAGATCTCAAGCTCTTGTGATACCCGAAGGTACTCAGAGTTTATAGCATGATGAAAGTATTGTTGAAATATAATAGCTTATTTACCATATATTCAAAGAAAATTTGTAGTGCGATAAATGGCATCAGCCCAACAAAAAATCCAACTAATATCCTCAGATTGTCTAGGAACCAATTTCCAAATTTGAACAATTTTCCCAATAGTTCACTCATGTCTAAGATTAGTAGTTTTGAGATAAAAATGTGATTTATTGGATTTAACCTAACAAGTGGTCCATTCAAAATTGAAATAGATAGGATGATGGTCTAGTAAAAGGGTGTTTGGGAGTATAGATATCAAATGACCATGACCATAAGAAAATAATAAAGGGTATTGTTTAGTAAGTAGATCTTGATCAAGATGCTTAACCACTCTACTTCTCCCTGGTGAGAATTAGACCAGATGAACTAGGGAGAATCTAATTCTCTACTCTGGCAGTGGTTGGGATCAAACTCCTTGAGTTTGTTATGCATTTAAAACCATGCCTTCCACTTTATAGCACCCCAGTGCATGGGAAGATGGCCTTCTTTGTCTTCATGGGACTCAACCATGTTTAAGTCATTGAATAATATCTAGTGGGCATTTGTAAGTGAATCAGCTAACCATTTCCATAGTAAAGTGTGTTCCACCACATCATTGGATGCATATAGGCTAACAAGACCAATAATTTGGTTATCAAAATCAAATAATGTCCAGATCAAGGGTAATTTTAATGGCTATTTATAGCCATCTGGATAACAGTAGGTTTTTTCCATTTTTAAAATGGCTAATTGTGTGAAAATATACATTGGTTGAATAACTCAAATTTTATACAATTTTTTATCTCTGTGCTTCAAATCACCCTATAAAATATACTCTAACCTATTTTGGAAAATATATTATCCATAATTATTAGACATGTGTGGATCAGATTCGCCCTAAAATTATAGGAGATATGTATTAGTTATTTAAAATTTCTAGTTAGAGTGTTAGGTATGTATGTATACATACATACATATATAAACACACTCGCATATACATTTACATACATATATACATACACGTGTGTGTGTGTGTGTGTGTGTGTGTGTGTGTGTGTGTGTGTGTGTGTGTGTGTGTGTGTGTGTGTGTGTGTGTGTGTGTGTGTGTGTGTGTGTGTGTGTGTGTGTGTGTGTGTAATAAATACATTTCAATTATTTTACATTGACATGTTTCATGTTGGACATTTTGAGTTGTAGATTCAAAATTTCTTTTGAGGAAGCACTGGGTTATGGATTGATAGGGTTAGACATTAGGCTAGTTATTAAAATTAGTGCAGTTATAATCAACCTAGAGGTGGAATGTTTAACTAAAACTAAGGTGGTTTTTTACCAAATTTAGATAGAGGGAATGCCTAGAACTGAGAGGGAATTTATAATTAAGGTAGTGGATAATCAAGCTAGAACCTTGGGGTACAAAGGAATAGGTGGTATAGGCAAGTTTTGTGGTTCTGTGACTTGATTCAAGTATGGTAAAAGCCACTATCAAAAGGATTTTATCAGTTATCCAAGTTTTAAATTTTATTGATAAATCATTTACTAATTTAACTCTTCAGCATGGAAATTACAACTTGGTCTATAATAGCCATGGTAGTGCCTAATTTGGGATACATTATACCACCATAACACTTGGAGAGAGTATGCTTACACTAGTGGGGATTTGAACCCAAGTCCAATAGACTATCCAATATTATTAGTGCTTGTGGTTTTGTCAATAATATTACCTTTCCTTTATTCATCGAATTAAGTTAACTAAATGTTATTTTTATAAATGCAATGGTTATTGTTAGTGTTATTTAGAATGGCAATGGAAAAATATGTTAAGTATATGTATCCATATATATTTTCAAATGACAGCCTACATCAGTTGATTAGATTATATAGGACATGTATTTCACTAAAGAAACATTTTCCATTTTTATTTTAATTGGTTTTAAAGTCTTATAACTAGGTTTTCAATAGTCAAATCAGTTATAATTATCATCTAACTAGTTTTAGACTCATCAAAATTGACATGTAGTACATTATCTACATTTTTAGAGGAGTCATTGGATATCTTACACTTGTTTTCAATGAGATGACACATGTGTCAACCATGTATTGGGTAATTTAAATAGTTAGATAGAAGCTATAGATTGCACTTACAAATGGGGCATCATTAAACTTTACTCTATACTCTGATGTCATTACTCTCTTTGTCATTGAACAAATCTAGCCTATCATGGCCATTTGTTACATTTGTTGCAGTACAACATGGTAGATAGAAAGGTAAAAACATCATTTTAAATATTTGATTTTATCTACAAATATGTAGTGGTGGATAAATAATATAGATCATGGTTTTTGAATGTGGAGATAGACAAAGTACTTTATATGTTATAAATTTGAATCATAGAAGATAGATACATAGTATTTTTATTATTAAAATCACGTGTTGCACACACACTTAAGCTAACTTTTCCACATCATAGGTAGATCATATCAGTCTAAAATGGGGCCTAAATTTTATGGTCGTATTTAATATTTTTAACTACAAAATACAAATCACTTTTTTAAGAGTTTGTAGTAGATAAAAGGTAAATTTTAAGCAAACCATCAAAAATTATAAAGGATTATCATAAATACATATATTTTATCCATTATCTCCTTACTCTACTATGAATTATATATGTATTAAAAGGCAATGTTGAATAAATAACCATCATTAAAAATATCATGATAGGTAGGGTCGACCACCCGATTTAAGCTTTGGTCCAAGGACTCAAATCCTGAGTAAGACCCTATAAAATGACATCACCAATTTAATTCATTCATTTTTGGAATTATTATCTTCATAAATGGACCAAATTTGTATATTTATTCAGTTAAAATATTAGTAAGATACAATAATATTTAATCTATCACATAAACCTAAATTCAATGAGAATAATTATTATGTCAGATGCATTTTATTACTAACGCTTCTTAAATTTGTATCGACATATTTTAGATGCCAAAATCCATGTAATTATTATATCATTAAAAAAATATTGATAAAGTCTTTCTTTAAAAAAAACTTCCAAATTTTATTTATTTTATAAAAGTTCTCTAGTACACCATCAATGGTCTTTTTAAGGAAAAAATTGGAAACTTTATTAATTATTTTATTTATTTATTTATTTATTCAAGTTTATTTTGTAACAAATAAAACTTGTATATTATTAGCAATTAATTATTTAATACTTTATGGAATTTATACCTGAAATTGTTTTCGATGCCATGAGGAAAACTAGGAGCAAATTAGAACTATTCAATCACATTTGAGTTCATAGATTTTATGTTTTCTCCTAAAAAATTAATAATTGTCGATGGTATATAAGGAAGAATGGGTCTATAGATGAGAATTTTTTACTACGATCAAAGGTTAGTTTTGGGATGTAATAATGGAATTAGGTTAGGACCATCACATTTAACTTGAAATAAACATAAACATGCAATGATTATGATTATAGAATGAACCCCTTCCCTCTTTTCTACTTCATATGGTCATTCCCAATCCTTGTCGATCATATTTAACATGATATTTTCTCCTTCATATGTCATGTTAGAGAAGGGATGGCTATGGATACTTTTGGTGGTTAATTTGTCAAATAGTCGACTCAGATCTTGCTCTCTACTCTTTTCAAAATCACTCAATCTCATCTCATGATGACTCTAAATGGTAAGTCCCAACCACTCATAGTAGTAGTACCAATAGAGAAGATCATGAGAAGGGTGATAATATGGATACTCAAACCTATGTAAATTATTTTCTATATTTAAAATTTGCAAATATGACTTAAATTTGACATGACATTTATATAAAATATACCTACATCCATGTAGTGGTTGATGACTGCACATTAAACGTGCATGCCAAAAACTCTTCACTCAAAAGTATATCATCTAACCCCTATGAAAAATTAGCATTATCATTATGAGAAGGTCTAGTACATATATCTCCATAATATCTATAAGGATGGGGTCAGGTATACACACTAGGTGGCATATCTCCAGTATCAATCATTAAAATCTTACTCATATGTTGAATGAGTGTATCAATAAGTGCACTAAGTACATGTAGAGTGTCGATCTACATGATCTCTTTCACCATATATGGTATGTTAGGATGAAGTGGAATTTGGGTAGGTATTCTTATAGGTTGATTAGGCATATGATGTGCACCTGGTCGATCCTATGCAAAGCCTTTCCCTCAACCCTGAAACTCACTATAATCAAAATAATTTATAATCTCGTTGAGGATAAAATCACAGTAGAGTTTCCTCAAAAATTAAAATGGGACCTCATGGTTTTTACATGATGGATAATAAAACACCATCCACCATTGGTCCCAAAAATTGACTTTGATCAAATTATTTTGGCACATATGGATTAGAAAACATTTAATAGTTACTATAAATGGTGCATTGGTGGTTGGGTCAATGAATAATGCACAAATGTTGGCTTGTGATATTTTTTGTTTTTGACCTCATGTGTTGATAATTTTTTAGCATAATAAGCCATATAATTATCCTGATAAGATGCCCATATGTCAATTTGACTCATTATCAACTCAACTTGACCCAATAATGAGTCTAGGTTATTGGTTAAATAGGTACAGTGGGTGTTATTGGATGTGGGATCCCTCATTTTCCTGATTATTTACTCAATGTTAATTTTGTTTTACATAATGTGTGCATCTAGATACTCCTAAATACCTAGGGGATCTTGTCAAGTTGTAGGATGGTTAAGTGGAGGAATATGAGGGTTAGGTGGAGGGTTAGTCAGAGGACTAATAGGGTTAGGTGGAGGGTTAGACACAAGAATAAAAGGATAAATTGGAGGTTTAGGAGGATGATTATGGTCTCTTGTAGTGGATTGGTTTGTTTAAAACAAAAAATTTACAAATTAAACAATGTAAAAACAAAAAATTGGTAAAATACAAGGTTAATAGATATAGTTTTTTATCACTTACCTTGTCTATGTGGTGGCATCATGAAGTTCAAGATGTGTTTATATTTCTAATAGACTTCTGGTGAGTATTGAGGCCTCCCTAAGGAGAAACATGATTGAAAAATGACTTAGCACTTTGAAATTTGAGAATTGATGAATTAGGGAGGTCACAATTTTTTTAATAAAAAAACATAGTCATAACACATATGCATTATGGTAATATGTATGAATTACTATAACATGTATGTATTATTATATAATGTGTACATATTATGAAATAATGTGTCACATTATGGTTCAATAATTACCAAGCCATGTTTTAAATAATATGTGCATGTTGTGTGAATAACATATATGCATTATGGGGTATGTTCATGGAATTATCCCCCAACTATGTGCACATACCCTTTAACAATCTCAAACTAGCTCCAATTACCTTTGTGATTAGACCATATACCCTAAACCTTAAACCATATATCTTAAGCCCTAAGCCATAAACCCTAAAGTATAAACCTTAAACCTTTAACCACTTGATTTAGCCCCAATAAACATCCTTTAGAGTAATAATTTGGTTCATAAAGCTCAATTTGGCCCAAATCGCATCACTAATTGACCCAATTAACTAATTGTCTCAATCTATGATGACATTGGGGTTAATTAAGTGCAAAATCACATTTTATAATCATAAATAAATTTAATGAGCTCAAAATATCCATAATTACCTTCATGATAGGTTCATAGGGCTCAATTTGATCCAAATCATATCATTGATTACCCTAATTGACTAATTGGATCAATCTATGATGACATTGAGGCAAATTGAGCCCAAAATCACATTATGTAGTCATAAATAGGTTTAATGAGATAAAATTGTCCCTAATTACATTCTTAAATTGACCCTAAACCCTAAACCATGAGACCTAAGCCTTAAACCTAAACCCTAAACAATCAATTTAGCCCAATTAACATCCTCTAGTAAGAATTAAGTTCACAAGGCTCAATTTAACCCTTAATTACTTTATTGATTTCCCCAATTGACTAATTGGATCAATATGTGATGGCATTGGGGCTAACTAAGCCCAAAATCATATTATATGGTCATCAATAGGTTTAATAAGCTCAAATTATCCCTAATTGCCTTTATGATTAGACCATATACCCTAAAAATTATACCTTAAACCCTAAGCTTGAAATGCTAAAACTTAAATTGTACACTCTAAAGCCTAAATCAATTGATTTAGACCTGAATTAACATTCATTAGAGTAATAATTAGGTTCATAAGGCTCAATTTGGCCTAAATTATGTCATTGATTGCCATAGTTGACTAACTTATTTAATTTATGATGAGCTTGGGGCTAATTGAGCTCAAAAACACATTTTATAGTTACAAATAGGTTCAACAAATTTAAATTAGACCTAATTGCCTTCGTGATTGAACCTTAAATCCTAAACCAATTGATTTAGCCCTAATTAACATCCTTTTGAGTAAGAATTATGTTCATAGGGCTCAATTCATCCCAATTTTCATCACCTATTACCCTAATTGACTCAATATGTGATGACATTGGGGCTAATTGATCCCAAAATCACATTCTATAGTCATAAATCTATTTAGCTAGGCAAATGACATCAAGATTATAGTCAGAATTAGGTTTACATTTTTTATATATAAAACTTCAATTTTAACAACTAACATTGACTAAGGCCATGCATGAAGTTTGAAAATTAAAAAT